>PVHY01001837.1:0-143537 GCA_004024945.1 Uropsilus gracilis | reverse complement strand
GATTTCTAATTATCCTATTAACTACAAAAGAAACATGTAAGACTCAGAATACTTCAACATTGTCCAAACCCTTTCTCAGTATTGTCCAAAGTCCTTTCCCAGATTGCCCCAAAATCCTCAGTCTCTCAGTCCTAATCGTCTCACCAATGTCCAGACAGAGTCCATCTCCAGACGCTTGAAGACTTGTTCCTTTGAATGCCCGTCGTTGTCTTCCACGCTGTCTTCTCCTTGTCACCTTCAGGTAGCAGGAACTCCATGGTGCCGAACCAGCAAAGTTCACTTTCTTCTCAGGCCTAACTTTTGCACAGTCTCTCGGAGACACAAGTTAAACTCAGCAAAACAAACTCCAACACGGAGTTCAAATCTGCGAACTCCTTAACTGCATTCAGCACACATGCTGCCAGCCTGGGCCAGCCGAGGGTTGCAGGTCCTCGGTGGCCACATGGCCTAGCTCACATGGCTCACATCTTTACCAGATGGCCGATTCCCACCTCCTCACCATTTTGGAATCCCAATCCAATCGCCTAGAATCGAATCGAATCGAATCCTTCTCTTTGTTTGCACACCCTTTATATACCCTGATTTCCCGCCTTCCAGGAAATCTGTTACACTTCTTTCTTCCCCCTGCATCCCCCCTGAAGGGAAATTCCAGCTAAGGTCATTCTCCCATTTTAACATTACCTGTCCTTGAAACCTGCAATCCCAAACAGGAGACAGTGGGGGGGTGGGGGGGCACACCCTATCAGAAGAATACCTTGCAAGTTAAGTAATTGAATCAATTAGGATTTGTTTCAGTTTTATATGACAGGAAACACCTGTAATACCTGTAATTTTCATCCTCAGGTCACCTAATCATCCAAGCTGGTTGTTAATCTCTAGTCATCACAATCTGATTCACAGACAATGAGGAGTTTGAAAGTGGGAAAAGGAAAATAGTTACCTCCAATCTATGTGGCTTCCTTTAAATACATCTTCCTAAAATTCTTACACAGCACTTCTATTTATTAAAGTTGGTGCAAACAGGGCTTGAAAACTAAGTGGAGACAAATACAAATACCAAGGCCTGTGGCCGAATCAAGGGTAGTGGTCAACAGATGATGGGTCACTGTGGGTTCTTCCACCAGCATGCACAATTGTAAGAGACCTCAGGTTCCAACAACCATGAGAAAATGGAGTTTAATGTAGCCTTGAGGGGCCAGCTCTGTCACCCAGTTAGTGTCCACCAGTCCAGGGGAGTGCCACTAAGCTGTCACCAGGCGTGCTGAGGACAACAGTGACGCTCAAGAGTGGTCACCAGGAGTACACCACCAACACACAGCAATTAGAGACACCAGGCCCAGGACCTTTGGTACTTCCATCAGGTGATGCAGCGGCAGGATAGGGGGCAAGTCTCTGCAATAGTCTTGGCTTCTCTTTGGCGGCCAGCTGCTGGATGTAGTTGCTGGTCCCCTTTCCTTCTCCAGAGGCCAGGAACAGAGGCCTTCTCTTCTCCCTTGTGGCTGGAGTCATTTTCTTGGAGGCTGGAACAATTCTCTGGGAGGCTAGAGTCCACCTTTCCTGAGACTATATACCATGTTCCTTTTAGCTGCCTACAACACTGGCTTAAATTCAGCATCAGGGTGCCCTACCCTAGAGTCTGACTGGACTATTTTACTCTCCCATGGCTTATTGGACTATTTCAGAGAGACCAGCAGCTGCTGCCAGCTCCCGGTGTCACATCTTTTTGGCCAAAACATAGCCACCTCTATATGTGAGTTAATATGGACATCTAGGTAATTAAATGGATGCATTGTTGCTCAGAGGAAAATTCAGGTTTTGTTTCTACACAAGATGGGGTGAGTGGTTACTACTGAAGGCAACTGGTATCTCTAACCCAACCTATAATGTGATCCTCATCACTGATTCAAAGTTGCCTGTTTACAGAATATATAAAATTTGCATTTAATAGAGATTGAAATATATGCTACAAACCAAGCTTGGCAATTTTAAAATAGCCAACTTAAGAAAAACTACTATGTGATATATATATATATATATATATATTATGTATATACACACATGCACACATGTATATATATGTATATATATACACACACACACTGTACATCTTTCTTATGCAGAAAGACACACTTTAGCTATACAGAGAACTCATCATTATTCGATTTCTAGTTTTCACCTTAGGACTTACTGAAACACTTTTCACATCACTTTAAAGTTCATTCTTTGGGCTGATGGCCAAAGCCAATCTGCTTTGGCAAAACTTCCAATGTACTCTGTTAAAAATACTGTTATATGAAATATTTGTCTCAAATGAATATTCCAATATTAGGATAGTTTTGAAAGCTATGATGTTGAAATTTTTCACATGAGCTCAAAAAGTTCAAAGATGGTTTCTCTTTGGGAGCATGGGTACATTAGTAGATTACAGACAATCTCAGAGATGATCCTCATAGTAATGTGACTGCCTAGCTGTGTTTAAAAACTTCATAGTTCACATACAAATATTTTGAGTTCAAAGGAGTCTTTGGGTTTCTCAGTTTAGGAGAGAGGTATGAAGGAAGACTAAGTTGGTCAATAAAAGCATCTCAACGTGGATATTTTCTAGATCAAACAGTTCATTTTTAAAGAAAATTCTCCAATACCAGTTAGAGCCTCATGGCCTAGTATCCTAAAACTATCTTTGAGGCCTCTCTCTTCTGGTATTCTGGGATTTTGAGTGTTACAGAATGTTACCTGGTTTTAAAATTTATGACTGGGTCTCTCCATCTCTCAGTTCTATGTATAAAGAACCTATCAGAGAAGATAGTTTTACTCCCTGTTGATTCTAAATCATCCACTTTTAAGCAGTCATCTGTATTGTTAACTGATTTCTAGCTAGGTATTTTTTCATTCAACTGTAGAAACATATTCAACATACTGAAAGTAAAGTAGCTTTGTTTTAGTAATAAGTAGAATTGTTTGAAAGTTGAAGAATAAGAACTGTAGAAAATTAGCATTATGGGAATTGAAAGTTCTTGTATCTAAGATATCACTCCCTCAGGATAGTCATGGCTGTTCATAGGTCCGTGTTTTTTGGGGGGGCACATTAGCTCTACATTCTCCCTACTGACTTACACTCTCTTATACTTTCTGTTTATATCCAAGTACTATAATTGTGACTCATTCAAGTCTCGTACTCTAGAGACATCCCACTTCTCTCTACTCACATAGGTAGCTAGCTATTTTTGTGTCGAGCTGGGTTTTCATTATGAACTCAGAGAAATTGCATTGATCTAGTTTATGTTTTCCAAGAGGGTTCAGGGCTGGTGTAAACCCTGGCCATAGTGAAGGAGGGAGTGGAGAAAAATGAAGTGTTATAGAACATGGTCAATTCATCTCAGTGGCTCGAAGGTTATGACTTACTATTATTTATTTATTTTAATGAAGCAGAATTATGCTAAGCAAAATGAGTCAGAAGAAAGAAAGGTAAATATCCAATAGTTTTAATTATATGTGGAATATAGAGAAACCTAACAAAGGGTCAGGAAAAAGACAGAACATGCCAGTTGATTATAGATTGGAGGCATCGATGAAGTCAAGGGGAAGGGTGAAGAGTCAAAGTAGGATAGGAAACAGCACAGGGACAATGGTGATGGGTCATGGGTGCTATGGTGATGGGAGAACAATGGGTTATATGTCAACAAAAGGAGATAACAAATATTGCAAAAATTAACAATGATGCTAGAAGAAGTTAGCAAATCTGGCAATCCATAGACTTCTTCGAAAGACTTTCAGTGAACAAACTAAAAGAGAAAGGTTTGTAGTAGAGAACTGTAATAGTTGAGAGAGGGGCAGTATAGGAAAAAGGGGGTTAAAGCTAGTGGCCTATCAAGACCACGAAAGCTATAAGAGCACAGTGCAGTTGGCACCTCCAGGCTCAAGCAAGCAACTGCAGTCCGAAGAGCAAGTCTGGCTCTCACCAGACCTCAAGGCCCTGCTTCCACATGTGATTTCAGAATAAATATTACTCTTTTCTCAAATAGCATTTCTGGAAATGAGTAACCCAGAATTTCATTTGTTCTCTAATGACCTCATCAAAGACACTTTTTCATTCTCAGGACTGATCTATTTGACAACTATGAAGTGAAATTTCACAGTGAATTCCCCTGAGGGCAGAGTATTGTTCTCTGGAGGCCTTGGCTAAATTTCAGTAGCAGTATTACAGCATGGCAGGTGCTTCCTTTTAACTTGCCGGCACCCACAGCCAGATGATTCTGACAGGCACTCAAGTCTGTCTCACACAGACTCCTTTTTATTGGTCCTTGAAATGGCCCCATTTTCTTCTTTATAGAGGAGGAACGAAACTCGACCAGATGCTTGTGATTGAAGTAAGAGATAATGATAATAGAAATTTTACCAAGGCGATGTCTCCTCCTGCTTTCTGATAAGTGCCAAGGTGAAAATGAGCTATTTATCTGCAAATAAACATTGCGCTGGAGGTAAATGGTTTATTTTCCAAGTTTGAAATAATTTTACTTTGACAGTGTTGCTCTCCTCTTAAGATTTGAGTTTTATTATAACATCATTAAAAACACATTTAGTCAGTATTAGTGAAATACAGTTCATTGCACTGTTATATAAAAGACAATTTTGACAAACAAGTAAAAATAGTCTCATCTTTAATTTTCCATATTTTAACAATATTTGTCTATTTATGAATTATAGTATATGATTTACTCAGGCATCTTTGAGTAAATGATTGTTTTTTTCATTTTTTATAAGCAAGATTGCAATAGTTAGATTGCAATTGAACCAAGTGTCAATTTTTCATCAGAAAATATTTTGTGTTCTACAACATAGAAATAGGTGTTTCCATTTTGAAATTAGATTTGCAATAGTTATTCTACTTGATTCTATGAAACCAGTCAACATATTGCTACCAAGAAGACAAATGTTTTTCATTTTCTTTATGAAATTTCAACCAGATTTAACATCTAATTTCTTAGAAAGAGTAACCTTTGGGATAGCCACCACATTTTTGGAGATATATAAAGGAGATAGGATTCCCATCTTTTGCTCAATCTCAAAAATTCCTCATAAAGAGAAAATATCATTCTATAATATCATCCACTACAAATAGATATCTTGTACCCTTATCTTCTTTAGCTGTAACATTCATTTTCTCTTCCTCCACAATAACATTCCTCAAAAGAGACATCTTTCTACAACTTCTGTTTCCTCGCTTCTTTGACCTATATTGTTACCACTTCATCATCATGAACTCATCCTCTTAGCATCATTTGACATGTTTGGTGAATTCTTCTTCATTGAAACTGTGCTTCTCATATTCTGGGGGACACCACACACTCATTTACCATACCTTTGGAGGATACAATGCACCTACTTAACTTATTGACTGATCCATCGTCATCTAGTATGCTCTGAGCATACCAGCCTACTTGTTATTTTTTGAATGCTTTAGCTACAAGACCTTTAAATATTATCCTGTTGTAGCATTCTCCCCCTAGAACCTTGCTTGATTCTACCTCTGCTTTAGGTCTCAGATATTTCTCAGATATTGCCACTGACCACTATAACTAAAAGATCCAATACCTCATCACTCCATCCCCTTGTATATTGATTTTTCTCTCTCAACATTACTACAAAAAGCATTTGTTCTTCTTTATGACTGTCCTCTGCAAGAAAATATGATTCCTGAAGTTGTAAACTACCTTATTCATAACTATGTTACCATATGGCACAGAAAAAGGTGACTAGTGAAAAGCCTATTGAATAAAGGAATGTTTCATTTGTTTTTCAAGGGTCTTTATAGAGGGAAACCTATAGGAAAACATCCTATAGTACTATGCAACATATTGAGTGCTTAAAAATGTAAGCATTTTCATCACAACATTCCCACATGGTAGATATTATTACCAGACCTCATTTTGCGTGTGAGAAAATGGAGGCACAAACAGCTAAATAAAACAAGGACTAGTAAGTGTGGATATTGGATCACAAATAGAGGACTTTTAATTCTGGATTCTACACTTTCCAGAATGTACATTTTTTTTTTCTATATAACTTTTCCCTTCAGTGAACTATAAACTGACAATTTACTATTAATGAAATATATCTCAACTTTAGGTGCTAGAATTGTACTATAGGGGATTGTAGTTAACTGTCTGATACAACTTTGTTATATATAATCTTAGTTTAATTTTTAAAAATGTGTTTCATTGAAAAAATAATCTTAAAAATATCTCCTACATCATTTTCAACCTAGAGAGATTCAATAGGTCATGTTTAAATAATATATCAAAAACAAAATGTCGATATGAATTAATATGTATTATTTTAGCATTATGGTGACCATTCCTTACAAATGGGATAATGGGTAGGATGAGGCAGGTGGGAAGGTCACATCGAAAGTATTTCCTTGCTGTCCTTGACTGTGACAAGGTACCACTTGGACCATAAAATATCCTAGTATACCTGTCCGTAGAACAATTATATGAGGCATTTCAATAGTCAATATTATCCACCAAATAAGCGTTTCTTTATGAGGAAGGTCTGATAGGAAGGATAGGCACACATTACTGCAATAATGATGCAGAATGACCTCATCTCTGTGAAATTTACTTTAGAAAGAATTCATAGACTAGAGCTTGAACAGATGGAAAATTCAGAATCATCACAAGCTAAGGCCTAGCGCAAACAATCCAGGTATTCTTCAAAACACTAGGAACTTGAAATTTTGTCCTAAATAGACAGGAAACCGTAGAGTATATTTTCCAGAGTATACATAAGTTCTAACAATGAGGAATAAGAACAAAGAATAACTGCACCACTATGTGAAACAAGTTGAAGCCAATCATATGTAGAAGGGAATATGCCATTCAAGACAGCAGCAACAAACTCATTTGTCTTCTTAATTCCTAGAAAAATAGTCCCTCCAGAGAACTCTTGTGATGGGGTCATGGGGAGTGTTTCTTTTTACTTTTTGGAAGATGTGAGAAATTAGCTGTCCTCTTTATTGAGCTATTTATTAATTTCCTGTAAGAGGGAGATTAGATTCAACACAAGGAAAAATATTGTATGTCAATGTGTTTTAACTCTGCACCGTTTTCCCCAGGACCTTTCGTGTTGGAGGGCATCAGGAGAAACTCCTACTCAGCCATAGTAACATTATATCTGTGTCTTCTAGATTACTCTTGGGTAAAATTTCTCTCCACCAGACATTTCTTATCCTCAATGTTTAGACACTGCAGTTCTAATTCTAAGTGCACTCAAATGAGAAATGAGTGCTTAGGTCGGTCATTTTAATTGAATAGAGTAGTACTGTGTACGTGCTTAGTGCAGCATAATGCACAAATCCATAAGGCAAACTGCAGCGAATCTTGTTTTGGAAAAACTCGGCTTGACTCAGAAGCTGAGTCATTGCTCTGATAATGCACTTTTATTTCATCAATTTAAGAAGCACTTTAACTCTGTAGTTTCTAGCTCTACTGAAAAGAGTTTAAGGGAATACCTCTTAATGCACAAAGTGAATCTACAACCTATTTTCTTTCACAAAAGAGATTTTTGAAGTCTTTTCATTTAAGGAATAGTCAATATCAGTTAAGAGTATTTGAATGTTTTGGGGGTGGAGCCATCAAAAGAAGAAGGGTTCAGTATCTAAGCCTAAAATATTCCCTTGCTTGGGAAGAGACCATCATCCAGCTGCAGACAAGATAGCCTTATGGAGACACAGTTGGGATATGGAGTGAAAGGTTGGGGGTGAGGAAAGTTAGCTGAGTTCCTGAATGCCATGTGGTATTAAGAACAATAAATGAAATAAGATCAAGATAGAAGAGAAGATCAGGAATGCTGAGTATATCAACAAAACACAACTTAGGGAACATGAGTTTTAAAATTCTAAATTCACATGGATAAAATAAAGCTTTATACAGGTGAGGGGATAAGATGAAGAAGAGAAGATGTGTCAGAAAACACTCATGGATCTTGGAAAAAGTAAACTTGGGCTTCTCTAGTAATGTACAGTAGACTGGTATCACCTAAAAGTAACGAGGTGATACTGTATTGAGGATAAAAAGGTAGGTTGATATTACTATTTCATTTTAACTTCCATAGGAGGCTTTTGTGGGTTCTTAAGGAGTCAAGTGTTATAACTGAATTTAGAGTTATGAAAGTTCACTCATCATGAATTCATATTGTGTAGAGAATTAATATTGTGGGACAAGTCTGCACAGGGGAGGAACAGTTCAGTTACTGTATTTGTTTATGCTAATCCAGGGGAAAGGCAATGGTGGCTTTGCTGGGCCTATCTAAAGTACAGTTGAGTCATTTTGTTTCTTTAAAACTTCGATTTTAAATGTGGTTAAATCTAGAATGGTTGCAATAATTTCTCTGGACTGTGTTCCTAAACCATGGCAGACCTGAATTCCTAGTCATCACACCATTGTTAAACTCTACTTTCCAGGATAGTGATAGCTCCAGGAAAATTGCACCTTAGATTAACTCATACCTTTATGAGTTAATTGCCAGTAAATAAAAAGTTCTAGAAGTGAGATGGTTCTATTCTTTCCATGGAATTAGGAGTAATGGACTATGCTAATCTTATATTTCCCATGGTTTTTATGTTTCAGTGATATAATTGACCTTTTTTATTATTCTATCATTTATTCATTCATTTGACTACCATTTTCTAAAACCTAGATAAAATCCAAATAACTGTGCTGTAAATATGTTATCAAATGTAAATAAAATACCTACGTTTTCTCAAAATTCTTGCAATCTAGTGTGTAATTGTGTTTGTATGTGTGTGAGAGAAAAGAGGAAAGTGAGAGAGAAACAAATAAACAGTATGTTAAATATATCAAGAGTATATTAATTGTTCTCAACAATATTTCTAATTATTTGGCAGTAAATTATATTGGTCAATGCAATGGTTTTGGTCTTCCTTGGCTTGTATTGGCTTTTTAGTAGTTGCAAAGCAAGTGAGAATCCTTCATGAAGAAGTTTCAGTGTTTGCATTATAGTTAAAGATGGGGAACATGTTGCTGTTACCTCTCATGCACTTTGAGAGTATCAATACGTATCAGGTATTTTCAAAAGCAAGAAGGGAGTATAATAATAATGCAGAGGAAAACGAGTAGTGATGGTAGCAGAAATAATCATCATTTTACTGAGTTTTCATCTGGATCTCTTTCCCTCCTCTTATAACTTCTTGGAATTGAATTATTTACTAATTTCTCATTTTTGGACAGCCTAGAATTTCTTCAGTTCCTGAAATATATGGTTTCATCCTTCAGTTTATGTCTATACCATGCTAATATATCTCATTTCAGTTTAATTATTCTGTTACAACTAGAGACAAACCACACTGCCCTCTACAAAATCTTCTTGCATTCAGACATATCTTGAATATTGACATTTTGCTGAAGATACATATATGTATAGTTATATTGCTATATTTTCTTTTTGTTAAGGTGGGTGAGATGTGTATTTTGTGGAGAACATCAAAGCTCTGATGGTAAAAGGAAATGATTTTACTTTGTACAGGCAACAGTTTAGATGTGGTGGACAAGAGAGAGGTGTGGAATTTGTTATTATTTACAGGAAATAATAAGATTTACAGGAAATTGTTGTTATTTACAGGAAATTTAAAGTGACAACCTTCAAAGGGAGCATTTCATATATTACATATTTAACTTATGTCATAATATTTCCCAAATATATTTTGGAAAGGTTAAAACTATTCTATTCATGTCATGATAATTTTTAATATTTTTGAAGTGTGAAATTAGATTAAATAAAATTCATACTGTTTTATTTTGTGGTTTGGTATCACTCAGAAATGATAGTTATTTCTGTAGAACAATATGATCTTTTGCATGCCAGCTTATCAAAAATACATGGAATTATGCAAATATAAATTAATTTACTTAGGAGAAGTCTGACAATAATATAATAAAGTGTAGTTAATGGGTTTGCATTGGAGTTTGATGACTGGTTAATTCAGAGGCTTATTGGAAACCAATCTGCCCTGATGTGGAAGTAATGGACTGCTAATTGCCATGC
Organism: Uropsilus gracilis; assembly: GCA_004024945.1. NCBI lineage: Eukaryota > Metazoa > Chordata > Mammalia > Eulipotyphla > Talpidae > Uropsilus > Uropsilus gracilis. The sequence goes on along the minus strand of PVHY01001837.1, from coordinate 133,475 downwards.
ATTTGAGCCTGTTAATATCTTGTTTCCCACCCGCTGCTATGTCCCCCCCATTGATGTGCCTGCCAAGCAGATAGACCTGAACTGTTGAATGAGGTTAAAGTGCTTAAGGCATTAAAATGTTTAGCCATTTAACTCTCATTTGCTGCTCGTTTTTCTTTTTCTTTTTTTTTTTTAGATTTTCATAAAAAAAATGCTGAGCAATTATCTATCATAGTGAAATCCCTCTCAGTACTACACAGTTTCTATAGAAAGTCATTAAAAACAAGGCAATGTAAGTTGAATCTTATTTAGGAACATATTTAGGACGAGAATAACAGAAGTTATAGATTTACAAGGGTTTTAATTACTTTAATTTGATCCAAGAAAAACATACAATAGTTATTTTAGATGAACATTTTGCCTAAACTTCCAGATTGACTAATAGCTTATAAAGGGTGTTTGTTCATTAATCATACTTCTGATAGAAAAGAAAGAGTGTGAGCAGAAAGTTGGAAGCTAAAATTGAACTGAAAGACCAATTGAACTCAAGCCAATGATTTTATAAAGCAAACTTGAGGGCCAGAAAGGTTAAGTAATTTGCCAATGTCAGAGCTAAAATGAAATCTCAATTATTAGAGACTTCACACCAAATCCTTTCCAGGATGTGCAGCTTTAGAGTATCTTACCATGACTCTCCTCAAGAAACAAGAAATTTAAAAAAAAAATTCTGTGGTGTTCCTTGCTCTTTGCACTTTGGACTTCAGAATAATTCTTGGTTTTGAGTCACTTTCATGAAAAGATAATACAACACAGCGGTAAATTCAAACAGAATGTCAGCTACCGGAATGGCATCAAAAGTTTGAGAAGGCCAGATTATGAGTACAGGGAGGTAAGTAAAGATGAGCAGATCACTATTAGAGAAAGAAGGAGAGGAAGCAGGGCCCACTGCAGAACTTATAAGGTACTTATAGGTACCTTTAAGTGACATCTTAAAAGATGGGCTATTTGGTGACTTCAGTCCAATGGCACATGTCTTTTATAACAGATGTAAGGGTGCACTATAGTCCAAAACACACTCAGTACCTGAAGCTTTATATAGTTTTATAGTAGAATCACAAGGTTGTTCCAAGCAAAGAGCACATTATAGGAAAACCTATTTCACTTAACATCTATGAGGTTGTTATTAAATCAATGCAATAATCCTATGTACTAGTGTTTTCTTTCTATTCCTGACTGTAACTGAATACCAGAGAGTGTTTACTATATACTTTAGTTGTATAAAGTATGGTTTGTTCTGAGCCTTGATAGTGTAATTATTACAGTTTTTGAATCCTGGCTTCACCAATTATTATCTAGGTGAACTAGAGTAAGTTTCTTCTTTGTGCTTCAGTTTCCTATCATGTTCAGTGCAGAAAACTTGCAATAGTAATTTCATGAGGGTGCAAAGAGTAAAAATTACCTAAGGTGTTTTCAAAAGTGCTTGGTATATAGTAAGTTCTATATTAGCTGCTATTATCTCATATCACTGATACAGTCTTTCTATAAAGTCACTTGTGATACAGAATGATCCTACCTAACATATGACTCACAACTTGTGTTCTTGAAACCACTTAAGATCTTTATGAGACAGATTATTGATTGTGGAAGCACAGACTTGTTCTTAAGCACTTTTTTCACATCCTCCACAACTTGCATTCTCATGGTTGCCTTAGGTCCTTCACTCTGCTGAGAGGGAATTGTTCATTTCCCATGCTACTTCATCCTCCTTTCACATTCACTATTGTTTACCATCAACTTCAATACAAAGTTCTTCAGTCTAACAGAGCATTTACTGAAATAGTAGATTTAACAATGAATCAAATTTTACCCTGAAAAATAAGTATCTGAAATTTGTGTATCTGGGCTCAAATTTGTTATATATTAGTGTGCAAAAAAGTCAAGTATATATGTATATATATATGTATATATTTATATATATACTGCTGACACCTGCTGTCAAGCTCTTTTCTTATATTCCAAGTGCTTATCACTGACCTTTTCTAAACAAAGGTACTTATTTTCCTGGACCAAGACAAGCTATTAGGAAAACTGATTTTTCTCTACAAACACGAAGAAACCAAAGAAAAGAATGTATGTGGTTGCTGAAAGTTACCTATGTAATAAGCAGAATAAGGTAACAAACCAAATTACTTTGATCTAGTCCAGAATACATTCTGGGGCCTTCCAATTTAAGAAATAGCTAAGAGTCTCTTGTCTTTACATGTTAATTGAGTATGTGTTTTATTGAGGGCACAAAGTTAGAGATGAAAAATTTCGAAGGTAAGATTTAGTTTACGACATAAAAGTACTTAAAATTTTGACTGAATGCTTCCAAGGTTACAGTGACCTTGCATCCATTAGAGGAGTTTTGGTTTTGTAAATGTTACATCTTGACTATTAAGACTTTCATTTGAAAAAACTTTATAGCTTTTTAAGGAAAGAAAAAGAAATGAAGGAAAAGAGGAAGGAAGACAATTACTGACAGAGACAAGTTCTTAAAGAAGTTCTTTGATTCATCAACTTATATGTTCTTAATCAGATACCTTGTTGCTTTGTGTGTAATCTGATTTATATTCTTGTTTTGGTAAATATGCAGTTTACAATTTAGAAGAATATTACGATAGTGATGCAATTAACCTCACTTATTTTACTCATTTATTTCTGTTAGCATTCTGTCATATTTCCTTTAGTTTTTGTCATAATATAGTTATATAACCAGAGAGAAATTTTTCTTCATGTAATTGATGTTATAAACTAAATGTATATGATAAATTTCTAACTCCTACTATTGCATAATGTGACTTTATTTTGAGATGAAGTCTTTAAAGAAGTGATTAAGTTAAACTGACACTGTTTGAATGGGAGAAAAGTCCAATGCATATGGTACTCTCAAGGGACAAAAAGGGACACCAAGTTGAGTGTGCTCAGAAGGAAAGTGTTGGAAGGACACAGTAAGAGGATGGCCATCAAAGCCTAGGGGAGGTCTCTGGAGTAGTGAGATTTGCAGATTTCACTACACTAAATTTGTGGTTTTCAGAACTAGATAATCATTTCTGATTTTAAGTCACAAAACCTTGATATTTTGTGAGCACAACCCTCACAAACTAGTTCAATTGGCATCATGTTTTTTTCCACAATTACTATTAGCTCATGGATGTTTATATATGTCAATGAAAGCTTTTTTTTCCCCTTTTTCTTTATTTATATATAAATTTCACAAAAAGCTTTCTTGAGATTATATGCTATCACAGGAAAGCATCATAATTCATTAGTAGAACTATTAGTTGTCATTCAGCCTTTGTTCATGTTCTCAAAGAATTTTAAAAGATAAAAATTGATAAAATTATGAATCCTTTAAATGATCCTGTAAATGCAGGGTATTTGGGTTAATTACCTGGAAAATATAACATTGACATTTTTTCAACTAAAATATAACATTGAGTTTTTTCCAAGATGTTAAAATAGACATCACAGAGCCTACCACAATGTTTTTGACTGCAAAGAAACCTTGTTATTGTTATCACAGTTAAAAGGTCTGTTACATGAACTCTCATTTTCAGGGTTTTCAAACATTACTATTAAGAATTGATTTGAAATGAAACTCTGTAAAATCAATTTTCACATTTTGCATGCTTTATTTCTGAGTTCTCACTATAATTTGATTTGAGTTTCATTACATTAAAGATTACTAATAAGAGCTTGCCAGTTTCAGATATTCCTTGAATTCTTTAAAAACTTTGCTTTAAAATAGGATTTCATAGACCATTACTTGATCACATTGATTATTTCAGCTCACTAAGTTATTAAAAAAAAAAAAAAAGAGTGCACACATAGATGTAAAAGTCAAATAAAGTTTGCATTTTGCTAATAGCTGCTTCTCGGCTATTTAAACACATATCTATAATATTTTTCACATAAGTGAAGCAAAAAAGAACAATTGGCCATTTTCTGTTGTGGTACATTATTTCATAAGGATAAGCTTTTCCTGAAAAAATATGGAACTTTACTGGAAGACCATTGGATTTTAAACAATATTGTAAATAGTGGTCAAGTTCTGCTTCTTTCATCATTGAAGCCAAGTGACCTTGAATATCTTTGATAATATTGATAATATTTTTAAACCTCAGACTTATACCTGCAGGAAGTGGTAATGCTGACAAGTAATCCCCATTCCTTCCAACACAACTGTCAGGAAACACATGTGACAGAATAGGCCTGTATGAAAATATTGCTTACCATTATTACATAAGACAAGCATGATTACTATATTGACTTTCACACATGGGTAATCTATACCTGGTGCTCTGTTTATATAGAAGTGATACATGAAATGGAAAATACTGTAGGGTCAACAAAGAAGAAAAATATTCTTAAAGAACTTAAACATTTTCCATACTGTGAGAGAACATCTCTCTAAAAGTTCACATTCCTATTTATAGAGTTACATATTTTGCCTGCTTTGAGGAACTGGGATTGTTTCTTCTAAAGATTATTTGAAATGCAGAGACACAACAACCAAGAGTGCATTTCCTGGAGTCTGAGTCACAATGTTATTTTTAGTTAAACTGTTATTTTTAGCTACTTTTTTGGTGATTTACATGAAAAGTTATCAAGCTCCCTGCTTTAATAAGTCTACCTCACATTTTCTGGGTGGTTTATATCAGTAACTAAAATAAATATCTAATTACTGTAGTTATTTTTCCGGTTTTAGAATTTAGAGCACTCTGCCTAAATTTTGTGTTACTAATTGAAAATATTCATTAGTGGTTATTGAAAATTTTGACATAGGAATTATTATTTGAGTTTTTAAATTTTTAATGAGGAATTGGTAAAAAATATTGATGTAATAGGAAGAAAAGAGAAAATGCATCAATGAAAAGCCATCTTGGCTATGAAATTATTACATCCCTGAATAGACTTAAAAATAACTTGTGTTATATAGAAACACAAACTGCATTGAGAGATTCCTCTCAATCTAATCCTCTTAAAACCAACCCTAGCTTGGCAAGTTGACTTTGGATTGCCAGTGAGCCAAATATAAATTTAGATTGTGTTCGAGCCATTGCCCTTTGGGTATATCTTGTACTTTGTAATTCCTAAGAAGTTTTTTAAAAATTGTACCATGTTGAGATGATCAACACAATCTGAGGTAAACTAGAGGAATTTAGAATAGAGGAGATTCTGATATGCAATGAAATATGGAAACATCACTGAGTTATGTCTTTTGTTTTGTTGATGTAGTGAATAATATTCATTGATTTGCAGTTATTGAGCTAATTTTGCTTCCCTGAAATAAATTCCACCGGTTATGGTGTACACCTTGAATGCATTACTGTTTTCAATGTGTTACAAATTTGTTGGGGAAAATTTGTATCTTATTCCATCAAATATCATGATCTGTAATTTTCTTTTTCTTGCCATTTTGTATCTTTTTTTTTGCCATTTTGTATTTTGCCATTTTGTATCACATTTTGTTGGCCTCTCAAAATGTGTTTGAAGCCATTCTCTCTTCTTCAAATTTTTGGAAGAGTTTAGGAAGGATAATAATTAATTTGTTCTTGTTAGAACTCTAGTGAAGTCATCTGGTCCTGGACTTTTCTTTGGGTTACTGTGATTATCTTTCTTTGCTTTGTTTAAATTTTCTGTTTTTGATATAATCTTGGGAGGTTGTAGCACAAAATTTGCCCATTTCTTCTAGATTGTGAAATTATTTTATGATCATTTTTATTTCTAGATATCTGTTGTAACTTCTCTTTTGTTTCTGATTCTATTAGATTTTTCCCTCTTCCATGTTGATATCAGCTATATATGTTTTTGTTTTTTCAAAGAAAACTTTGTTTCATTGAACTTCTATTTTGTATTGTTGGCTATTATTTTATTTCCAATATAATGTCTATTATTCCCTTTCAACTGCCTCTTGAGTTCATTTGTTTTTTCTTTTTCTGAGTTAGCTTTTAAGGTTTAAGGAATTTGTCCTTATGTTTAGTTTTTAACATTTTAATTTGTCTTGATATATGTATCTTTAGGCTATTTTGTCTTGGAATCTTTAAACATCCTGAATCTGGATTTTGTTGAGGGAGTTTTTACTATTATTTCTTTAATTGACTTCTTTCTCTTTCTTTCCCTCTTTTCTCTGTGGAAATCCTATGGTGTGAACATGATCTTCATGTATTCACATTAATCTTTAATGTTAACTTCATTTTTTGATTTTTTTTTCTGGCCTTTGAGATGCTTTACTCTATTTTATTTTCAATTCCACTGATTTGTCCCTTGAGAGTCTACTCTATGTCTACTTGAGAGTCCCTCTTAATGTATATATAAAACTTGCTATAACATTCTTTTATCTCTGTGATTTCTATTTTTTTTTTTTAACATTTTATCCATTCTTGGTGTGTTTCTTATTTTTTCATCTTTTGCCCATTGTTCTCCCAATTCCAAAAGCAGGTTGTGGCTCTTAAATATTCTTCCAGTAGCTTAAGGATTTCTATAACTTTAGGGTTTTTGTGTGTGTGTTTCATTTTTCTCCATTGATTACATTGAATTCTACATTATGTTTGTTATTCAATATTTACTTATGTATATTTATTTTTAGGTTAAGCAAATTTTCTTCCAAGTTTGCTTTGAAGTCTTGTTCAAGTCTTGTTCTGAGAAAAAATTCATTGTTATAGGATATTGGTCTAAAATTTGGGGCATGAATGCTGTGCTTTTTGTTGTAGAGCCTGAACTTCCATGACCTATCAAAATATCGGAGCTCAAGTGTTACCATGGGATTGTGACCCAAGAATACAGTTTTTAGGATTAGGACAGGGAGTAGGAGGCAGAAATTAAGGAGATGCTGCTGTGTCTGCTTATTGTACTTGCTTACATAGCATCAGTGATCTAGAATCACTGTTGTAGCACAGCGTATCTTCCTGCTGTGAGTTTCACAGGTCTCAGGCTGCGTGTGATCCCTCAGTTGCAGCCCAGCTTTGATTGCAGTAAGTTTTGTTAAGAAGAGTTCTTGCTCCATATCAACACTCCACTCCCAATGTATAGGTGAGAACAGAGAGTTAGGGTATAAGGACTTGGAATGATCGCAGTTTCCAAGGCAGGCTGCTGTCTCAGTGATATACCTACTGCTCAGCAACCTGTTGAGTGCCAACAAGGAAGGTGCAGCTGTTTCCACTTAGTAGCTGACTGAAAGCAAGACAACCATCAGCTCTCAGAAGGTTCTACATGCAGACATTATCTTGAGTAATATGAACCACTGATAGTCACTGTGGTTGAGCAGCTCAGGAAATTCACACAGAGTTGGTAAGAGATGATAGTAAGACTGGTAGATCTAGTTGGAATTCCCAGCCTGTCTGGCTTTGACTCCAGCAAGGCCTACCATAGAATCTTCCTCTTGAGACTCATTAGCAGAGTGCCTCAGTGGACTAACAGGCCCTTTCTGCCATGCCGTTTGTACTATTGGCTGCTGGCTTCTGGCAGTAAAATGGTGTCTTTCTTTCCAGGACAGGGCCACTAGTTGTGGGAAACTTCTGGATGGAATAGATATTCCTGACTATTCCCAGGAAAAATCATATCATCTTCCCTCAGCTTCTGAACACCAGCATTTACTATGAGCTGTGTGACAGCTCTGTAGGCTGGAGTGCTTCTGAGAGTGAAAAGACTGGGCGATTTGTTCTCTGACCTCTGACTTCAAACAGCAATGAAACCATTTCACCACCCAGACAAAAACAGGACTTAGAGAAAGTGTCTAGCGAGTCTAGTTTGAAAGAGACTCCATTGTCTATTTGCTACTCACCATGAGACTATAATTTCAATAAATGCAGATTCTTCAATTAGGTCTCTCTTCATTCATCTTTGTTCTCCCATCTCCTACTGTTTTCTACAGGAAATCTCTATGCTCCTAATGGCGTACATGCCTTTCTGGTGTAGCTGCCAGGTGCTGGGTCCCCCAAGAGAGGTCAAAGTCCTTTTGTCTTCAGGGAATGCTCCCTACCCTTTATGCACCTCCTGCCTTAGACCTGGTACTTCAATATAGTTCCTAGCCATTGCTTGCTGCATACTCCCCTAGCCTTTGCAGTGGTTTCTGCCTCTTTTTTTTTTTTTTGTGGCTGATCCTTCATACCTTTTTTCCTTTTTCAAAATGATTGCTCCAATAGATGCTGGTTTGGCTCCTACAGAGGAAGAGGAAACTCTAGCATCCTTTAATCTACATCTTACTTTCTTCTTTCTAATTTTCAGTTTGCCTTTTACTAAGTTAAAGATTAAAATATCCTGACATATGTATCTGGAAACATGATATCTTAGGTGCTTTTTTGTTTACAGTGTTAACTAATGGGTGGCACTAAAATCAAATTGTTACTGAATGAATGAAAGTTGCTTTACTGCCTGTGATATTACCACTTTAGAAAAGATCAATCATGGATAAGCCAGGGCTGTGAAGGTTTGTTTAAGTTGTTGTAACTTTACGTTAGAATCTCCTACTTACTTTAGAAACATATGGGATATATATCCCAAGTATTATTTATTATAATCTTTATAGGTGATTTTAAAAACAGCCAGTGTAGAATCAAATCAAAGCAGTATTTCTTATATCGGCAATTGGCAAACTCATGTGATATCTTGAGCTACTTACATAGTAGAAGAAATTTTTAGATGATTAGGCTTGTCTTAAATCTTCTGTTAGCTTCAGAAATTACGTTTATGACTTTCACAATATGTACTGTCTGAAATTTGATAAAATATAATTGAGAGTATGTTTTCAGAGTATTGCTTAAAACCGTAGTCAACAAGCTCACAGTTGGCTGTATGACACTTGAAACAAATTGTTCTCTTAGTCACACCACAGAAAAAGGGCCATTTGCAATGGCTAAATAAATTGCTTATGTGAGAGCAATCTTCATCATGGCAGTTTTTAGCAACATCACAGTGTTATGAAAATCTTGCCGAAGAATATATAGCAGTTGTAGGAACTTTAACAACTGAAAGAATGAGAAAATATCTGGGAATGTTTTCACTGATAATAGATATTTCTCAAGTATCATAGTTTACATGAATCATTTCCTGCTGATTGCATACACTGTGGAATTCAAAAATGAGTTAATCAAGAGAGGGTGAAACTCCTGAACATTACCATTAAGTGAAAACTTGGCTGTATGTGATGCCAGATGGTGAAAACTACTGTGACTGTTCTGGATGAGATTGTATTAGAAACTACTGCTTTAGACCCTTTAGCATGTTGAGTTGGCTTAGGGCTTTCCTTAGGCTATTATAAACACAATATTTGATGCGGTTAAAAGTTACCATTGCAGCTTTGATTTTCATAATATATGGTGTTTTTGTATGTAGATCCTCTGAGAATTCCCCAAAATGTTAATGTTACAGCATATGGTAAATGTCTCTGCAGTATTAGAATTACTACATCTACCAGGAAAACAATGTTTTGTTAAATTTCTAGCTGATTAAGATTGGTGCTAATTAAACATATATTTTTGAAAATATCACACTTCTAGAATTTATACATGAAATCATATTTAGAAAATAATTACAGCATTCTTTTTGGGGATTTTTATATGATTTCATTCTATATGAGATAAAAATCTTTCAGTTCAACTCTGAAAGCAGATTGAGTAACACTGATGTCTTACTCAAGGGCACAACTCAATTTGAATGGTTACTTAGGTTACTGACTTTTTTCTTTATTTATGTATTGGTTTATTTCTTTATTTTCCCCTTTGTGGTGTTCCTCATCCCTCCCCTTCCCCTTGTGCCCACCTCTGGTCACTCCAATACCTCTCTGACTCGCAGTTGTTGGTTGGTTTTAGCCAACAATTGGACTCTTCCAGTGGGACTCTTTCTTTTTCTTTCCTGGAGCAATGTCCCTTTCCTGGATGAGGACCTACATTCCTAGGACATGGAGGCCTGTGCTACTTAATTTTCTAGGCATAGCTTTTTTGCAGGTAGCCAGTTCAAGCATGTTTGAATCCTGTCAGTGTCACCTCATTCTTGCTGGTTGTCTCTTCATTCTGGTTTCTGTACCACTTTGCTTTATAGTTCTGGCCTCTGGCATTGCAAACCTTTCTCCAAGCCATTGTCAGTAGAAAAGTTCCCTGATAGGGATAGACATTGATGGTTGGTCCAGCTCATCTCCTCTATCATGTTTTTCTGCTCTACCATGGGACCACTGTCACATCTCTGCAACCTTCTACTCTGTGGAAAAGGAGGGCACCTCGCTCATGCAGAAGGTACCAGGTACCTCTGAACCAGGGATTTGGTTCCCATTCTGTGGAAACATGTAGGTGTATTTCTGAGACAGGCCATCACTACCATTGGTCTCACAGCCCTGTGTCCAATCGATCCAAAATGCTCTTTTTGGTCCCGTCCAGAATGTGGGTATGCCCTGAATCTTTATTCTTTCTCATTACCTCCTCATTCACTTGTACCTGCAGCTGGATTAGTGATTTTGTCCTTTGTGGTGAGGATTGCCTGGGTATGGAGTAAACCAGAGTATGTCCACCCGACTCCCTATCAACCCACACCCTGGCAGAGAATTGCCCCTAATGGAGTTGGGCCTCTGAGGGCAGGACAAGCCCCACTTGCCACCCATCAGCCACTCAGGCTAATGAGGGGTCCCTTGGAGCCTCCTGCCAATCTAAGATGTAATGGGGTACCAGCTACCTCTCACTCCCTGAACCTAAACAAAGTTCCTGAATTAATGATGAATTTACTTTTAATAATATTAAGCAACTTATTAATAACTTTTTTTCACACTAGGAAAATAACAATTTTATACAAGAGAAATAAATCTAGCATGATAATAAGTCATAAAATTACATTGGAAAATATCATTGAAGTTAATGTATTGCAAGATTGCAGTTTCAGGCAAATATAAAGTCACAAAGACTAGGTGTACTCACCTGCGAATACTTGACTTTCTGTAAGTAATGCTATCTGGTATTTTATTGAAAAATTTGGGGAATCTATATAATTTTGTGTGGTAGTTGAAATATGGCTGTGGATTCTTTGTTGAAACATACTCTGATTTCTCCTTCCTTACTCTGGGCTAGGATATGAAGGTCTTAATTAGTAGAATATAGCAAAAATATAGTAACCCTTATTTATAGACTTAGATATTCTAAGGACTGGAAGTTTCTGCTTTCTCTACCTTGGATGATACTCTCAGAACACGGTTTTAGTCTTTCAGCACCACAATGTGGGATCTGAGAATGTATAGAATGTTCATATGCAGGTGATTGTGTCTTTAGATAAGATAGTCTGCTAATTGACCAACCTAATGATGCCCACCGGTGATTACCTAGTAAGAAGAACCCACCCAGATGAGCAAAGTAAATTCAGAGAATGTGAAAGATAAAATGGTTATTGTTTCAGTTTCCTGAAGGGTCTTGTTAAGCAGTAATGAGTAACCAGAGCACTCTTATGTGCCAGAAGGAAATAATAGTATTTGTGTTGAACAAAGAAAGAAGAGGGATGGGACGTGAAATCAGATTTCACCCTAAGATTGGGATGGGCTGAAAACTCTGCATGGTCTTCCATCAAGTCTGGTGGGATGGCCAGAGCCCAGGATTTGAAGCACAACTTATAACAGTTTTAGAATGAGCAAAGTAAATTCAGAGAATGTGAAAGATAAAATGGCTATTGTTTCAGTTTCCTGAAGGATCTTGTTAAGCAGTAATGAGTAACCACAGCACTCTTATGTACCAGAAGTAAATAATAGTATTTGTGTTGAACAAAGAAAGAAGAGGGATGGGACGTGAAATCAGATTTTACCCTAAGATTGGGATGGGCTGAAAACTCTGCATGGACTTCCATCAAGTCTGGTGGGATGGCCAGAGCCCAGGATTTGAAGCACAACTTATAATAGTTTTAGAATGGTTAACGTGAAATGTGGCCTAAGTATTTGACATTTACATTTATGTAGCATCCTATCCAGAAATGGTTATACTCTGAAAGTCACCAGGCTAGTATTAAAAGAAAGTTTTTAATTTTGTAATAGGATATAATGAAATATTAATTGATAAAAGCAGATTTAAAAACTATGACTCATTTAGCATCAGAGGTAAATTTATGATTAGTTCTGAACAGAGAATGATGCAGATTTGCAGGTGTTAAACTTTATACAGTGTTTAAAACCCTTTTTAAAATGAAAGTGCACAATATAGAATTTGGTTGGGAAATGAAATATAATAGAATGAGACAAAGAAATCAAAACAAATTCAAAAGTATGAAAACACACATTCAATGAATTTACATTTGTTTACTGGTTATTAGATCTGTATAATGCATTTTTTACACTGATTGGGTTACTCTGTGCTGGTCTTTACATGACAATGTTTTTTATTTTTTTAAATATTGAGAATATAAGATTTACTGCAGCTTGGTTAATCAAAACATGGTTATCTTCTATATCTTACTGTCAGTAAGCCCACATGTCTGACTTTTTGTAGGATTCTTATCCAGGACAAGCCTTCAGAGGACTTCAGTCCTTCACTGTATCTTGAAATGAACTCTGCTAACCATAAATAACCCAGCCAAACCAGCTCTGTCATTTGCCACTCTCTTAACACCATCTCCTTTTCACTTTGGGTCACTCTTCAGGGAGGAGGCTGTCATGGAGTAAGCAACATCTAGTTCACATTTTATTCCTTCAGGTCAGAGATAGAATCTGATGCTTCAGCTGATCTGAAGTAACAAATTATTACTAGGGACTGATCAGAGATAGTATTAAGTGTTCACTGACCTTCCTGCACAGGATCTGAAAGCATAACCCCAAGAAGGTACGATTCTTCTGTTCGCTGATGCTTGTTACTGTTTATTCCCAGTGTTTGGGAAACGGAATGCAGTAAGCTTTAGGAAATCACTGAGAAAGTGAAGGATCTAAAGATGGCACTTCATGAATCCTATGGTGAAACTGCCTTAAATTCTGAAAGTTAGGTTTTTGTCTTCTTAATTCCTCCTCCATAAGACAAGGATGAATCCTGATGGCATTGTGGAACCCATCACCGGGATAGTAAACACTATATACCTGATGAAATCAAGAACTAGACGCTAGATCAGAAAATGTTTGTGTCTGACATGAGATCACTGCCTTTCTTTTGCTTCAGTCTAAACAATTTTGCTCATAGCTCTATGGCTGGTTATTTCCACTAATTTTTATTTGTTCAGTTTCACACACTTCTCACTTGCTTTCAAATGCATAACCAGTTGAGAAATAACACTGGATTCCAAGATCTAAATATTACTTTACTTTGCCAAATAGTTTGAAAACTAATCTTGAGCTATAGATCAAAGGGACATTTGTTCTCTTTCTATGATATGATATGCTTTCCCAAAGAACTCAGGTCTCCCTGCTTTCCGTGCATAGGCTCATAAACTATGGACTGAATAGCAAACTTGACTTTGGCAGATTGAATTCCACATGGAGGTCCACCGGCTTTTTTGGACACTGTTCTATACTAGTTCCCTCTATTAGAAAATAATTTATCTTTTCTTTAGGAGAGTTAAACGAAGACCTTACAAGTTCACAAATTCTCTTATACTTCTTAGATGGAGAAAAATAAAAGGTGCTGATGTAGAAGGGAATGTTCCCTACAGGGAGGCCAAACCCACGAAGGGCTTATGAATTCTCTGTGTTATCTGCAACAAGACACAGCATTGCTGAATTACTGTATGTGTGCCATTGTGAGTAAAGACCACCTGTTACTTTTGATTTTCCAGAGAATAGATTGACAAAACTTGTTTGAGATTTCTTGAATTTTTAATTTTAGCTGAAACACTTAGATTTGGGAATGGATTTGTACTTAGTTAACTTAGTTAAAATAGAAGAAGTTTCTTAGGTCTTTTCAGGCTCTCAGTTTGTCACAATAGAGCCACCATTATATGCACCTTGCTTAGAGGAAACGTCTGAGAACTGTTTCTAATGCTCTCTGCCATCTATTCTGAAGTATAGACTCTACTTCCTTTATTTAGAAACCCCCAGTAGACTTGTTGCATCGGCCATCAAGAAGTTCACTTTAAAGACATTTTTTTTAAGTAAATTGATTTTGCAACATAACACTCTGCTGACTATTATTTCAACTAGATTTTTTAAGTGGAACCTTTAGAGTGTTCATGTATATTATTATATAACTTACAACTAGTGATAATTTAACTTATTTTTCCCATTTTATGTTTCTTTCTTATTTTTATTTTGCCTAATTATTGTATCTAGTACCTCCAGTTCCTTATTGAGTATTAATAGTGATAGTGAATATCCTTATCTTACAGCAGATATAAGAGGAAAAGTTTTTAGTCTTTCACAATTGAGAAAGATATTACCTGCAGGTTTGCCATATATGACTTAGTATAAGTTGAGATATATTCCTTCAAACCCATTTTTAAAGATTTTAGCATAAAATTACATTAAATTTTATCAAAATTTTTATCTTTTATTAATATGATCACATAATTTTTATCTTTCCTTTTTGTTATTGAGATAACTTTTATTGATAAATTTTCAGATAACTAATGATCTGCATTTATTGCATCCATGGAATAAATCTTACTTGTTTATAATATAAGATCTTCTTAATGCATTGATGAATTTACTCAAAATGGTAGAGGATAGTTACATTTTTGTTGATCAGGGATATTAGTGTGTAGTTTTCTTGTTTTTGTTTTTCCTTTATGATGTCTGTCTGGTTTTGTTACCAGTGTAATATTGCCCTCATAAACTATGTTTGGAAGCACTTTCTCTTTAACAATTTTTTTGGGAAGAGATTATGAAAGAGAGCTGGTATTTTTTCTTTGATGGTTTGGAAGAACCCATTAATTTAATTATCTGGTTCCAGGTTTTTGCTTTTTAGAAGACTTTTGGTTATTGTGTCAATTAGCTATTTCTTTTCTTTTTTTTCTTTATACATGATTTATTTGTTTAAATTTCTCATAACTGATCTGTTTAGAGTTCTTCCTAAGGAAGTCTTGAAAGGTTGTATATTCTTAAGAACTTGTTCAGTTCTTCTGGGCTATTCAAATTCCAGGCAAAGACATGTACGTAGTAATCTCTTATCATCTATTGCTTTTCTCAGATTTTGTTGTAAATTTTCTTTTTCTTTTTTTGTTATTTGTGCGTATAAATTGGATGTTTATCTATTTTTCTTTAACTAGTTTGGAATAACTAATTTTTGGTTTCATTGAGCTTTTGAAATATCTTTTTACATTTTTGTTTCATTTATTTTTGCTGTAATTTATATTATTTTCCTTCCTTCTACCTTTTCTGTTTTTGTTTTCTATATTTATCTGGTTCCTCGTGATGAGAGTCAATATTATTTATTAAAACCTTTTCTTGTTTATTGATGTGGACCTCTACTGCTATATTTCCCCTCTCACAATAAACTTTTGTTGCATTAAGACTTTCTATTTATTTGTGTAAAATGTTTTTCAAGTTCCCCATTTGATTTGCTCTTCAACCCAGTAGTCAATAATGTATTGTTTAATCTCCACATAATTTTGTATTTAATCTTTGAATTGGGGTACATTGGTATACAACTATTTTAAAAGTGTAGGTTCCCCCCACCTTCAAGTATAACTACTATAGTGTATCTGCCACCAAATCATCCATGGGCCATCACCATAGTGAATTTTGCATGCTTCCCTATTTTTCATGCCTCTGAAATCCCTCCCACTCTGAATGTTTAAGTTATATAGTCAAATTTCAAGGGCTAATTTTTAACCTTGTATTTCTCTGACCTTTTAAAAAATTTTCTCTTTATTCCATATGCAAGTGACACTATTCAGTATTTTTGTTTCTCCTTAGCATTATAGCTTCCAACTCCACCTATGTTGCTGTGAATGCCTGAGGTTTTTTTTTTTTTTTTAATCTCTGAATAGTATTCTATTATATATTCCACATCTCAATCCCTACACCTACTTGGTGGCATTTAGGAGTTTTTTAAATCATTGTTTGGCTATTATGAATAGTAAATAAACATGAAAATGCAGTTTCTTTTTGAATTAATGTTTTTTGAATATTTGGAGTAGACATCTAAGATTTTTATTACTGGGTCATATGGAATTCATTTTTGCTATTTTGAGACACATTCACATTTGCTTTCCAAAAGGACTGGACAAGACTGAACACCCACTGAAAAAGTAGGAAGGTTCCTTTTATTACTCCTCACAGCACTTTATTGTTTTCCTTTTCTTTTTGATATCAGCTGCTCTCAGGGATTAAGTGTTTTTTTTCATAGAGATCTTGATCCGCATTTCCCTGAAAATAAGTGATGATGTACATTTTATGTGCCTGTTGGCCTATTTAGATACATTCCTGTTTAGCTCTGTCATTTTTTAAATTGGGTCCTCATTCTGTTCAATTGTATGGATTATATGTAGATCTTCAATATTAGTCCCTTGTCAGATTTTATGGGAGTATGAATATTTTCTTTCATACACTAGAATGTCCTTAATTTAGTTATGATTTTTTTCACTGTGCAGAAGCTCTTTTACTTAATACATTCCTAATTTTATGTTCTGCTTTGTTTTTGATTCTTTGCTGTTAGCAAGGAATCTCAAAAACACCACAGAAACTTAAGAAGTGAAATGTTTTATATTTTTGTCTATATATTTTGCAGTTGCAGGTCATGTATATGCAAGACTTTTTTTTTCCATTTTGAATTAATTAATGTATAGGTCTGAATAGTGCTATAGTTTCATTATTTTGTTTATGGCTTTTTTTTTTTTCACAGCACCATCTATTGAAGTCTTCTTTGTCACAGTTTAACTAGCCATATAGGAGTAGGCTAATTTCTGAACTCTCAGTTATATTCCACTTGGTATAAATGCATATTAGTGTTCCAGTACCACACTGTTTTAATTATTATGGTTTTACAGTGTTGCAAATCTAGAAGTGTGATTCTTTCATTGTTTTTCCTTTTCTTGTCATTCATTATTGCTTTGGATATAGGGGGTCTTTTGTGATTCCATAAAAATTATTAATATTTATTTCAATCCTTTGAAGAATGACACTGGCATATTTACTGGGATTGTATTGAATGTCTATATTACTTTGAGTAGGATGGCATTTTGACAATGATGATTTTTCCAGTAAATGGGCAAAGGATATTTTCTCTTTTTTGGTGTCTTTTTTCTATTTCTTTTAACAAGATTTTAGATCATAAAATGTGGATCATAGTAAAGGTTTTCTTGGCATCTATAGTTTTCTTATATATTTTTATTTCTTATATATTTTGCCTCCTTTGTTAGGTTTACTTGTAAATACAAATTTTTTTTGTAAATTATTTTCTTAGTTTTTTCTAGTAGTTCACTGTATATAGGAAGGCAACTGATTTGTGGGTTTTGATTTTATACCTTATCACTTTTTAAAATTGATTATATTTAGTATGCTAAGATTTCACTGAAGATTTTTGGATCTGTGTGCATTAGAGAAATTGGTGATAGTTTTATTTTTTGTGTGCTTTGTTTCATGTGGGTATTAGAATATGTTAGCCTCATAAAATATGTTTGGTGTTGGGTGTTCTTATTTTTTCCCCCAATTTTTGGAAACATTTGAACAGAATGGGTAAAAGCTTTTTCTTGAATATGTGGTGCAATTCACTTGTGAGACTATCTTGTTCTGTATTTTTGTTCACTGGAAGAATTTGATTACAGTTTCAGTTTCCTTTCCTGTGACTGGTTTGTTGAGGATTTCTATGTCTTTCCTATTCATCTCAGATATATAACCCTAGGTATTTTCCTATCTTTTATAGGTTAAAGAATTTGTTAGTATGTAAATGCTCATAGTTATGTCTATTTATTCTCTAAATTTCTTTTGTATCTTGTAATATTTCCTTTTTGAATTTTTAATCATTGCAATTTTCTTAATGAGTCTACTAAAGGTTTGTGTTTTTTTTTCTTGTCTTATTGTTTTTTGGAAAGTGCATATTATCCACATCTTTGAAGTTGAATTCTGGAGTTATTTTTCCTTGCATTTCATAGTTTTCCTGAGGACTCATTTGTCCTTCTGTTGGGGGTTTTTCTTCTCCACATTTTTAGTTGATTTTATATATATATATATTTTACATCATTGTGTACCTGAGGTTTTCCCACCACCTTGTCACCCATGAACCATCACCTTAATCTCTTGTGTCCATCCCACGCCTGGCTTAACTCCCCCTTCCTCTCCCTTTCTCTAAGTTTTAGTTCAGTTGACACTTTGCTAATTTTAAGTTTTACTTATCCTTTTGTATGTTTGCTTTCCCTATATCCAACATAGAGATGGGATCATCCAGTATTTCCCTTTTCTTCCTGACTTATTTCCACTAACATGATTCCTTCTAGATCTCATTCCATGTTATTACAAATGCATTAAATTGCCTTTTTTGATTCATGGATGATATTTCATTTTGTAGTTATACCATTGCTTTTTGATCTATTCATTAGTTTTGGAACATTTGTCTTGTTTCCATATTCTGGCTATTGTGAATAGTGATGCAACAAATATGCAAGCACAGGTGTCTTTTTAAATTAGTGTTTTTCTATCCTTTGGGTAGATTTTCAGAAGTGGGATTGCTAGATGGAATGGTAAATCCATTTTCAGTAGTTTGAGGGTCCTCCACACAGCTTTCCGTAGTGGCTGGACTAGTTTGCATTCCCACCAGCAGTGTAAGAGTGTTCCTTTTCCTCCACATACACACCAGCATTTGTTGTTGCCTATTTTTTTTTTAATATAGGGCATTCTTACTGGTATAAAATGACAATAGGAATATGAAAAAAAAAAAGCTCAACCTCACTAATAGGGAAATGCAAATCAAAATCACACTGAGATACCATCCTTTACTTCTTATCTAAAGCTTCCATTTGTAGACTTCTGTGCTTCAACTTTATGTTTTAGGACACTTATTTGGCTTTGCATTTTCTTGTATAATCTTGTTCATCTTTTCTTCTATTTCTTTGAAGTTATTTTTGACAGCAACTTTAAAATCTTCATGTTTGTTATAAAGAAAAAAAAATTCCAAGTCATTTGGCTGGATTCTAGAAAGTTGTTCTTTCCTTGTGGTGATATATTCCTTTGAATTTTTATGGTGTGTTATGTATTTTCCTTTGTGCCATTTTGTAGCTTTGCAGTTTGCTATTGTTATATATTTTTTTTAATTGAGAGAACATTTGGATAGTCCTACCATAATGCATACATACCAATTAACAATCACTTTTAGGTTTCAGAACTTCTCCTCTGTGCTGTATTTTTCTTGCGTTTTCATTCTAAATGTTTGATACTTCTAGCTTACGTGTTACATTTTGTGAAGGATTGATCTGTAGGCTGCTGAATCCGAGCTGGGGCAGGAGTCTGGAAGTGTTCAGTCATTGGTAAAATTTGCTGCCTAGGAATTGATATGTGTTTGTATTAGCACTGAGAGTCCTCCTTGCTGGAATTCCAGGTCCATATATCTGCAGTCTATATGCTTTCAGCTTACTACACAAAGTCAACACCAGTGCCCAAAGGTTGGGAGAGTAAAATAAAAATCCAATGCTATCCTTTTCTCTGGGACCCAGTGCTACTGGCACATCCCACATCCTTCTTATATATTCCCTCCAGTCCAAGTGTTCCTCCATACTGATCTACTTTCCTATCCCTAAGGAAACCACCTAAATACAAAAATGTCACTTGACAATATCACAGTCTTGGCTGCAGTATCTACGTGCCTCTCTTTATCCCCCTTTTGTTTTATAGATTTGGATTTCCTCAGTGACCCTCCAAACATGGTCTGCTCTAGTCTCTATAGACAAGAGGTTCTCTAGTTTGGTCACAAGTCATTGGGCCCTTTAAGTTCAGTATTTTTCTGGACAACTTTCAGATGATTCTCCTGAGTGAAGTAGGGAACATCTGTTTATGACATCTTGCACCACTCTCCAGTTATTTTTCTGAGATATATAGTTCAGAGTGGTGAGGGTTACATATTTGTACATGTGTTAGCATCTACACATTTGTGTGTATGTGTTTGACATTCAATATTAAAGTATTTAAACTTTGTTGTAATGTAATGGTGATTTTATAGTTTGAATGTTTTGCTTTTGAAATACAAACCTCCCTGACTTATTGACATCCATCATAAGGAAGGTAGACATTTTTTATATTAACTAGGGGGAGCATAGGGAACAATCTCTGGATATCAACATGGG
This sequence comes from Uropsilus gracilis, assembly GCA_004024945.1. Taxonomy (NCBI): domain Eukaryota; kingdom Metazoa; phylum Chordata; class Mammalia; order Eulipotyphla; family Talpidae; genus Uropsilus; species Uropsilus gracilis. The sequence goes on along the minus strand of PVHY01001837.1, from coordinate 113,300 downwards.
GGGAAATTCCATGTTGCATTGAAACAGTCTCAGAGGCCATGAGGGAAAATTTGTTGTCTTGCATTCATACAATAGCTATCTTTTGTTCCTATAAAATATAAGGCTTTGATATGCATTTATGTCTTGTGGATTACATAGCCTGGGTATATATGGAACATGGATTTTGCCATGTTGGAATTTTAGACAATTTAATTATGCTTATGTGACACTTTCATAACATTTGATACACAAGAACAAACAACTTGGAGGAAGAGTCATTCTCACATACCTTACACTCCCAAGTTTATGTAATTTTTCCAGATTACTACCATTTTTATATAACTTTCAACCCCCAAAAGCAATAACCATTTTTGTAAGATATAGAGAATTAAGTGTGAAAATCCCCTATATCCTTTATTTAGAAGATTTTTAATTTTGTTGTTTAAAATTTCAGTGTATTCATCAGCAACCACTTTTTGAAGCCTTTGCCAAAAATCAACAGCCATGATCACAAAAACAATCAAACAACAAAAATACACATACCTTCCTTTCACCAAACTGTACACCTGGAGTTCCTAACTTAGTCCTGAGGAAAAATCAGATTTGTTTATTCAGTTGTTTTAACTCAAAACACCAGGTAGCAAATGAACAAAGGAAAGTCATTAAGTGAATGAAAGGTCAACAGAAGTCACCAGGTTTTCAAATTCAGCAAAAGGTAGAAGAAATGCTGTCTTTGTGTTCTTAACATTGCTTATAAAAATGGGATATATACGTGACAGTATCATATCAAAGATATTTAATATGCATTGTGAATATTTTCATATGTGGATTGCAAATTGATCACAGTTTGTACTTATAAGCTAAACATACATTCATTTTTTAAGATTTTAAGATTTGGTTTAGGTTTCTCTTATGAGATCTAGAAATGTTTCTCTTCTGTATAAATCCATTACAGAATTTTCACACCGATTTTCACCATTTCTCTACATGTTATTTTCTCCAGTAACTTGTGGGATCTTTTAAAAATAGTATTCATCTTTTCTTCACAAAATCTTCCTAGAGGACTCAGAAGCAGAAGGCACTTAATAAATGTTTTGACATTTCTGAGAGTGAATGAATATACTAAATTCTCACCAATACTGCTCATTTTCTTGTGTCGAAATTGTCCTTTGTCTCTTTCCCCACATTTTCCTCCAAATGATGGCTTTTGTGGACATTTCAGGTTTTTAAGTATAAGTTTTAATCATAGTCAGATATTTTCTCATTATGGTTGTTGCAATCCAAAATTAGTCTCTTTGTCTTGAGATAGCTACATGCTGCTCTGGATGCCCTAGCATTTTAGAGAGCAAGTTTGCCAGGTCAAACCATTATACCAGTTATTGTAACAATTGTCAATATTAATTGGCTTCTTGATAATCTGTTGTGTGACTCAATGTAGGAAATGGAAATCATAAATCAGTTGTACATTTTCATAAGTGTTGATAAATGAAATGTTGGACAATTTGATGTTCAATTTGAATACTCACTTCTATCCCTTGCAACCTTGGAGAGTAATATCCTTAATTACATATTTTCCATTATTATTCTGTGCTGGCCTTAGCATTTGGGGTGCTCATTTCAATTTACTATTCAAATGCAAATTGGAGCTGTCACATTTTGCATGACTTACAGCTAATGCTCCAAATGTTTGTTTCATTTTGTTATGCTACCACACATGGGAATTTATTTGACAATGGAATGCAGAATCTTGTCATTCATAGTTAAAAGAGAGATGTTTCATTCTAACCTCTCTGAAAACCTTTACTGTCAGTCACCAATGATAATTTCACTATTTTTCAGGATTATTCCAATTCTGGCACATATACCACCCTTCTACATTAACAGAAATGTCTCTGAGCTCTCCAGGAGGATCTTCAACAGTCTGTGAATAGTGTTGGCAGATGGAGTAAGGAAGCCTGACTTTGTGTAGAATAATTCTCGAATGGAATCACTAATCTGTTATTTTGATACTCCTTGTCAAAATAAATTTGTCACTATGCCCAATATTCTGCCAGAATTGTACTTGTTATAATTGCCATGTGACTTGCCAAACAAAATGCCTCACCTGGGTAAGACTGGCATTGTATACAGTATAATGACATGAGAAAGGAAGTTGAAAAATTAAACTGAGCACTTTTGGTCTAGGGAAGCAAACTTCTTGTAATTTGTCATTTTTCTTCTCTGCAAAACTAAACAGTAAGAACCCCCCCAAATAAGTAAATTGAAGGTTGTTACTTTTTTGCTGAAAAGATATATAGTGTTTCAGTTGCAGAGGATACTTCATCCTTAACTAAGACTAAAGACTAATAAATCTAAGACTATCCTTAACTAACACTAATAAATCTACATTTTGAATAGATAAAAATCTAAGAGGAAGACAGTATGGCAACATCCTTATTTCTATAACTAAAATACATGTTTCAACTCAGCAAAATAAAATAAGCTAGAAAATTTGTAGTGTGTGTGACAACTTTTCAGTGTTATTTTACTGTTCTTTGTTAGTGATATATTTTAAGATGATGAATACTTACTGATTTTTCAACTTAAAATTATCTGTTTCTTTTTATTGATGATTGATCATGTATATATTTAATTCTCAGGAACCTAATTTTTTGAATGATGTATTTGTAATTGATCTTTTATATGTAGATGTTTTTCTTAGGAAGGAAAATGGTGCGATGTAGCTGTAGCTTAATTATAGAATTATTATGGATCTAGTAGAGGTGTCCTGGAGGAACAAGGGTCATGTGACATCAATGTTCAGGATTATAAGATTTTTCCCATGCTTTTCTGCTAAAATGATTATTTATTTTGCAATTGCTTTCCTCATAGATATGTACTTCCTTCTTTCCTTAATTCCTTCTTTCAAATTTTTTTCTTAAAGCATCTAGTAGAAATGATTTGTACATACTGTATATAAATGTTTTGTACATAATGTATATAAAATTGTATATAGATAAAGGACTTTGGTGAGCTTTGCCTCAAATGAATGTCAAATTTGAAATAAAATTAAGTAAATGTAATCAATCATACGCCAGAAAATGAAACTAAAAGCAAACAATGCCATTTCATACATATTAAGTATATATATATATTTATATGTATATATGGAATTGGAATAATTCTGAAAAATTGCAAAATGATCACTGGTGACTAAAAGTAAAGGTTTACAGAAAGGTTAGATTGCAACATTTCTCTTTTAACTGTGAATGACAAGATTCTGCATTCCATTGTCAAAAAAATTCCCTTGTGTGGTAGCTTAGCAATGTATATATGTACATATATATAAATATATATATTTGTATGTACATATAAAACTTTTATCAGTGAACATAAAAGATCATAAAATAGTTGCTATTTTCGGTGTGAAAAAACCTATTTTAGGAAAAATGATCATTATTTTTGAAGAAAAATTAAGTGCAATAAATTACACAATAAACTACTGCTACCCCAGTGGGGGGGGGGGGAAGAAAAATTGGTTATGTGCATCAAGTTATTCAATGCAGTTTATTCATAACCCTAATATTTGCTAAATTAACCCAGTTTTCCATTACTGAGAAATATTAGCTCTTCTAGAGTTTAACTAGATGAATAATGTACATAGAAAATAGTGATTATTTGAGGAGTGGGAGAAAATTAAAGAAAATTATGATTTTGAATGTGTTTTTATTTTTAAATGCATGTTTATTTTTAAGTTAAAAGCATGCTGAATGTAGTTACACTATTACAGTATACATAGACATTACATTGAAAAACAAAAGAAAGGGTTTTCTTTGGATGGGAGGAGTCTGGATGATTTTAGAGTTTCTGTAATTGTGATTATGTTTCTATGGTTTATGTTTGACCCCATTTTTTAATGACCACATTCATGTAATATTCAAAGAGGAAGCTAATATAATTTCTTTTTCTAGTTACTAAAATGGAACTAAAATATGCTATTAACAAATCTGCTTTTTATTGTACAGTTCTAAAAGTTTTAAGAAAGTTGTATAGTTGAATAAGCATATCCACAGGCAATACAAAGAACAGAAAAAAATTCTCATCCCCCAAATTCCTATTCTATTCCCCATCCACCATGCTCTTAAACAATTGCCAACTACTACTCCCATTCACAGACTTTGTTTTCATGCTGTCATAGCTTTGTTTCTGAATTAATGTGATGTAAGTGGAATTTCTTACTAGTGTTTTTTGAATACAGCTTATTTCACTCTGCATAATGTATTTGAGATTTTTTTCTACTTATTTTATATTTCATTTTGGGTAAATACAAAGAAATAAGATTTCTGAGTCTGATGTTAAACGTATATTAAATTTCATTTACCAAACACTTTCCAAAATTTATATACATTTTACAGTCCTCCCAGAAATATATGAAAATTCTCCTGACTTTGTAGTCTCACTAGTATTTTGTATTATTTTTTCTACTTCCCAGTGCAGGCAGGGACACTTAGATTGGTTCCAGTTTGGGAAAATTAATAGGTGAAATTGTTATATAAATTTTTGTGTATACATGTTTTTGTCAATTAATTGATATTTCAGTTACAATATTAAATTTACATGGATAATCCATAGAAATGATGTGTTCCTTTTAATGGTTGACTTTTACAAAGCTATAATCTACTAGCATAATTAATAAATTAACAATGAAAAATTTAAATCCTTTATAAGGCAGACACACAGTTTTAGCAAGTCTGAAAAGTTTTGGTCTGTTGAAGATTGTGTTGCCAAAGACAGTGTAATTTGTCAAATTGTTTTGGTCTGAGTCCTTTACCTGTTACTTCTGGAGGTTCTACAAATTCCCCCTGGCACTGCAACAAGAGGTGGAATGCTTCCCCTGGTTACTAGGTATCTCTAGATAAGAAAGAAGGGAACACAAACCCATAGAATTCACAGATCTACTGGATCAGACTACAAGATGTGAAATGACTGGGATTTTCTTTGCTATTCACCTATTATAAATACAGTGTGTGTGAGTGTGTGTGTGTGGTATGTGTGAAATAGGTTATATTTCATTTTGGGTAAATAAAAGAAATAAGACTTCTGAGTCAGATGTTAAATGTATATTTAATTTCATAAGAAATTACCAAATATTTTCCAAAGTTATATACATTTGCAGTCCTCCCAGATATATGTGAAAATTCTCCTGACTTTGTAGTCTCCCCAGTATTTTGTATTCATTTTAATTTAGTTATTATAATAGGGCTGGCCATGGTGGCTCATGCCTGTAAGCATCAGCCTAGGGAGCCGCAGCAGGGACCAGGGATCATGGTTCTAGTCCTGCCCTGGGTAATGTAGCGAGACCTAGTTCCAAAAAAATAGCTGGATATGGTGGTGGTGTGTGCCTGTAATCCCAGCTACCTGGGAAACTGAGGCTGGGGATTGCTTGAGTCCGTGGTACCCCGGGAACGTGAGCCTGTGGTTCCACAGGTAAAAGTAGCGAGACCTAGTCTAAAAAAAAAAAAAAGTTATTATAATAAGAGCAATTTGATAGCTCACTTGGTATCTTTTTACCTGCATTTCTCTACTTAATAATAAGTGATTATCATGTAAAGTGCCTATTTTACATTCTTATATTTATTGAAATTTCTACTCAAGTCTTGAACCTGTTTGGTTTCATATTATTTATTTTTTAGAGTTCTCAATATATTTTAGATGTGGATTGTACCCAGTCTTAACAGTGGTTTGTAAATATTTTCTCTACTTTACTATGTCTCTACTCATTTTCAACTTTGTCTTTGGAAAGGCAGTAACTTTAAATATTGCTGAAGTCCATTTTAACAAGGTGTATATTAATGAGTGTTAGCTATTCATTCATTATTAGCTTTTAAACCCTTGCCATAGTTAATGGTTTGTATATCTATGGGTTTATTTCTGGGTTTTCAATTCTGTTTTATTTTTCTATGGGTCTAATCATTTGAATACCACACATTTTTGATGGTTATAATTTTGTAACATAGCTTATAGTCTGAGACTGTGATGACTTTGTTCTATTTTTGTCAGAATTGCTTTGTCTACCTAGGATTTTTGTTGTTGTTGTTCCATATCAACTTCATAATGCTTTCTACACTTTTGAGGAGATTTCCCTCAAAACTTTTATAGCAATTTATCAAATTTATATGTTGTTTGGATAAGATGGTTGCTTGGATAACAATGTTACTTTTACAAATACATGCGAAAGAAATAAATTTCTATTCTTCATGTCTTCTGTTTCTTCTAATAATATCTTATGAGGTTTGTTATATGAGTCTTTCACCTTTTTTGTTAATGTTATTCCTTAATACATAGTACATGTTGACAGTATAATATATTGGAATGTTTTCTTCATGCTTTTGTCTTATTTTTGTTGTTAGTGTATAGCAGTGCAATATATTTTTGCATGTTAATGTTTAGCTTGAAATGGTCACTATATTGATTTAACATTAATAAAAGTTTTTAGTTACGTCATTAGAGATTCCTTTATATATTTTCTTGCCATCTACAAGTAATAATAATCTTACCCCTCTTCCAATTTGTATTCCTTTAATAACTTTTTGTTGTATAATTGTTGTAGTGAGGACTTTTGATTTGATAATGCTGTATTGGATATGAGTGGTGAGAGTGTACATTTTCAGCTTCACTTGATCTTAGAGGAGAATTTTATCACCCTTAAGCATGCTATTTTACATATATGACCTTTATTATGTTGAGTTATGTCAATTCTATCCATTTTATTGAGCTTTTATATAAAATAGGTGCTAGGCTTTGTTAAGAGCTGTTTTTACATCTACGTGATCAAAATACGATTTTTATTTATCCTTTTGTTGATGTGGTAAATTTATTTGCATATGCTTTATCATTTATGCATCCTTGAAATGAATTCTATTTATTCCTGATGTTTGATTTTTTTTAATGTGTTCTTTCTTGAATTCAGTTTGCTAAGATTTCACTGAGGACATTTGCCTTTATGTTCATCAGTGACATTTTTCTGTTGTTCTCAATTATTTATTTCCGTGATAAAGTCATCTGTTTTTGGTTAGAGTATTTTAATCTCTTAAGGTATGGTTGAAAATATTCCTTCTTATCATTTTAAAGCTTTGATAAGAAAGAAATTACTTCATCTCCCCTCCTCCCCCCAAAATTACTTCATGTTTAAAAGTTTAGTAAAACTCTCCTGTGGTGCCATCTGATAACGGACTCAGGTGTTTTGGGGGACATAATTGCTGTTAGGATTTACTCTCTTGTTGCTGGTCTGTTTATGTTTGTTATTCCTTCTCTAGTCTCAGAAGACTTTATACTTTTTGTAAATTACCTATTTTTTTTAAGTCATCCAATTTATGTACATAAAGATGTTTATGGTTGTCTTCTGTGATCGGTTGTATTTCTGAGATGTCTGTTGTAACTTCTCATTCCTCTTTTCTGGGATTTAGAATCATAGATATGGCAGTTTTACACCACATTGGGTAAGCCCATTCTCAGAGGGCAGGGAAAGGGAGTTCAGGTCAGAGCACCTGCCCTGCTATTATCTTACCAGTTCTTCAGCATAGCTTTCTCCTTACCCAGAGGTAAGCACACACTGCCTCTACTCTATACCTTCCTGGGGCCTCTGAATTGACATTCCTAATATCCTATGACCCTTACCTGATGCCAAAAACTTCAAGCTCCTTTTTCCAACATATTTTTATTCAATGAAGCAGTCTACTCATTGCTGCTTCTATTGAAATCTATACTAGTCTCACATATCCAATGGGTGTCCATGCCCCACCCCAAACTGTTGAATTCTTTCAGTGTAGCATTCTTCCAGTTATGATAGATTTTAGTCTTGGCAATAAAGGTAAACACCTCCTCTATAATCACTTTGGGGTTGTCTAGTCCAGTCCACCTCTATGAAGATGCTATTTTACATGTGCTGGAGGAAACCCACATCTTTGCTCAAATGCTGCCAGTAGCACTGCCCTTTCCGTAAGGAAGTGGTACTCCATAGCTCCAGGAGTTATGGCATATGGGCACTGGACACTGTAGCTACATTTTTACCACCAAAAATGTGGGCCAGGCTCTGCCGCCTGTGTTTTTTTTCCATGTCTGTGCTACCATTAGTCATATTAACCTAATCTGTACCACTGCCTACTACCCACATGAATGTGGTTTCTGGGCTAAACTTAAACTAGACTGATATTTAATCTGGGGAAGATGGAGTCATATTTAGTGCTTTCTTTGGCTCTGGTCAATTGTGTTAAATGTATGGGTGATTTAAGCTAACTATAGACAGAAATATTACAACTCCAGTGACTGTTACAGCATTGAAAAATATTCTTGACATAATCTCCAACATGTTGAAACTCTTGCTTTCATTGCTTTATGGTCCATCTTCTACAGATAAGGAAATTTATTTTAAGGAAAAGTAGGTGAGCTATTCAGAAAACAGAGACTGTACAAGGTAGAATCAGAATTTGACAATAAATTTAGCTCTTTTTTTTTCTCTTTTCAAATTAAAAGTTTATATAATTCAGACTTAATGTCTTTGGTGATAGCTTAATAAGTACTTAGAAAGAACAGTGTTTTGTAATTTATTTTAGATTTCAAACCAAATAATGACAAACAAGAACATGAAGAAAACTTGTCATTTTCTCTATCTTAAAATAATTCAAAAATAAGAAAGTTTTTAGAAATTTTTTTATAACAAAATGTTTATCTTTGTTCAGAACAAAATATCTCTTCGGCACATTGATATCTATTTTCTGTATTGGTTTCCCCTTAATTTTTAAGGGTAGGGATATAAGCATTAATCTACATTCACTGATTTTACTAGTTTACAAATAAGCACGTAAGCATTTTCCCCTAGCAAATATTCATTGTGAATTGCCAATGATCTAATGAATTGTAAACTAAAGCATCTCTAACTCCCTCTTTTGTCTTTATGCTATTGTATTTTTTTGCAGTTTCCCTTCCTCAGGTTATATAAATTTTAGGCTCTATATAATTAATTTCCTTTATTCATGAGCATATTTTTAAAATATATTTTAGAGCTTTAGATATTTTGCTACTAATTTTAATGTTTAAGTTTTGAGCTATAGTTTCTTTTACTTCTGTTTATTATAAAGTGTAACAAGAATCAGATTGCTCTTAAATTAGGAGACAGTTTTCTAACATACTATCATTTGTAACAAAAAGCATTTCTGAAAAGTGATTTTTGACAAGTAAATACAAAAAATATTTTTTAGATGATTACCTATATTTGTCCAGTACTGAAAGTGTTTTGTCACAGAAATTAATTAAAATATTAAGAAATATTCAGGTATACAGCATGTTTTAGAGACAATATTAAAAGCACATATCTAAGTTTGTTTTCCAAGTGAATGTGAATGTAATATACTAAGGTTAAATAACATTTTTGCTAAACATTTTCTTTTGACTGATAATTTGTGGAAACATGCTCTACAATTGTCCAAATCTAATATTAAGAAAATTGTTGCTCATTACATTGGGTGAATTCTCATAAAGCTCATTTCTGGCAATTTAAAAGATACTTATGATGGGCAAGCCTTCAATAAACAATTTTGCAAATGCAATTCATTTTTGAAAACAAATTAAAATTTGCCTAACCTTGTTAAATAAAATTCAACAACCTAAATTTCATGTTAAATGAAATGTGCTTATTTTGAAAGTCAGAATCACCTCAACTACTCCCCATTTTGAATGATGAGTATTCTCTACCTGGAATGTGTGGGTACTTAACTATAAAAGTGATCAAATTTTGATGTTTTTTTCTGATTAATGAGTCAACCATAATATTCTAAGTATTGTCATGGATAAATATAATAATATTCACTATACTTTTTAGCTTTAACAAGCAAAATGAAGTAGAAGACAACCATTCTAAATCAAAAAATATATTGTTACTTTCATACACTATCACTGGGACTATTTGCAGGAGATAGTAATGGAAATCAAACTCACAAGAAAGGATAGATTGCTTAGTTTAGGATTTCATATATTACTTTATTTAAAATTAATCTTATTCAAATAATTCAGTAAGCAACTTTACCGAATGAATTTATCTTTACTAGGAGCATTAACATAACATAATTTACTAGGAGCATTAGCATTAACATAAATGTTAATGAATGATGGGTCATTGAAGATGAATATAAAATGGCAACCTAAGGGACCACATGCATTTCCATTCATTTTACAAAGGTATTGAGTCAGGGTTTTGGGGAGCAGACCCGGAAACTGAGTATTCCCAAATGTTCTCTTTCTCAGTTCTTGTCCTTGGTGAATAAAAGAATTCAACATCAAGAGTATAGTTACAGAAAGCATGATATTTATTAACACATTAGAGGAAGAACAAATGCAAAGAGTTGGATTGTGGAGAATGAGAAAGGATAGTGAGAGAGATTGATTTAGTTAAAGAGGTCGGGATTGAATGGAAGTATGAATTATTTAGTAAGTTCATTGTATTTTATAAGTTTTATTTATAACTAATTACTTATAATTATTTAAATAAGAGGGATAAGTAGTTTAGCAAAAATTACACTAGGTAAAATATTAGTTTTTGTGGGATACTTGGGGATTTATTAATTAACTTATTATTTTTAAGAAATGTATGTCATTCTGTCTTCAGTGTTCTGAAGACAGATAAGAGTGGAATGAAGGTTTGTTTTTTTTTTTTAATTGCATGAGTCCTGACTGGTTTTAGCAAGCTGCTCCCAACAAAAAAGACAGCTGTTCAGAGAGGAATCTTGAATGGGTAGCCAACTGACAGGCAAGAGGAGAGGAAGGACAAGAAAGCATTTCAGATGGAGAGGAGTCCTGAGTTGGTTGATACTGAGTGGCGAGAAGTAGGTGCTTATGTGAAATTAGTGATCAAGGAATAAGGGCTTGATTGTTGGGCATCTCCTGTGATTGTCTGGGCCCCTGGGGCCTCCTAGACTACCAAGTTCCACTGAGAGTACCTGCATTACCTGGCCTCCCTTTCCAAAGTTAGCTTTGTTTAGTCTGCTGCTTCAACATTGTGTTATTGTGTTGGTGTTCTGAACATTCCATTCTTTCCTGGTCTAGCATTATTCTCCAATCAGACTGACAATTGGACTGAGGGTCTGGGATGGGGGAAGATGGGGATCTCTTCCAGCCAAGTATTTTTCAATAAGGCTTGAGTACCTGTTCCAAAATGACTGCCTATACCCACTTCCTAACTTCCCTTTTCAGCATGTGAGCACGAGTGAGTTAATATATGTTATGTACTGTGCATCTCAACCACTCAGGTAAATCTGTCTTGCTGACTTTTTCAAGAGTTGACTTCAGTTCCCATAAAAACATCATGCATACTTGTGAAATATTCCCCGTAATTAAGTGACTGCATTTCAGTAGATGTTAATTTAGAACACTTAATTTCATCCTCAATTCTTTGTAAGGTGTCTAAATCTTGAAATTCCTTAGTTTGATTTAAAAAACAAATAAGTTATGTGTTGTCTTTATCTTCTCTATCCATGGGGTCATTGAAAGTAACATGCTTATTAATGCACTCAATGATCAAAAATATTTGACTAAATAAACTAATCTCTAGGATTTTCATATCTATTACTAATTTTTATTAAAAACGCTCAACAAAATGTAGAATTATTTTTAGGCAATAACTATTTGAGAAATCAATTACATGATATTTCTGGAACAATAATAATCAGTATATTTTAATAAAAACAGTTAAAGAATTCACATTTATTCTATTTGAAGAATTATTACTTCTTAATTATTTTGATGTTATTTATTTTTAACTATTCTGTGAATTTTTCTGTTTAGGATAAGGAAGTGGATGGTTTTGTTAGCATAAGGAAGCTTTAAATCTTTATAAAGAAAAAAAGAAAATACATTAAATGGAAACCAAGGATATATTTAGAAAGCAGAGGTCTACTCCTTAACAAGATGAAGACATAGTTTATTGTAACAGCAATACACGTTATTATAGTTTATCTTAAGTCCTATAAAGATACAGGTTTGATAAGTCAGTGAAGGAAACTTGCAGCTCAGAAAATAATGGACTATTATTGTGTCCTGTTATTTGCCTTAATTAATAGATGCATGTGGGGTACAGACTCCCCCTTTTTTTAACATTCCTTCTTCCTACTATGTCATTACTAGGAAGGGGTGACTTAAATGAAAAAGTTGATCAGGGTTAAGCATCAAATCTATGCTGTTTCTATCAGTGTGTTGTGGTAATAGTTTTGTCATTGGGTGAAAGAAATTTCAATTTTAAATGGAATACGGAATTATTCATATAACAAAGTCACTTTCTTTCCTTATGCTTTTTGTAATAAAACATTTTATCAGTCTTGATCCCTGGTCCACTGTAGGTAATTTTTAAACCCTTGGAACAGAGAAGTTGACTGAACTTTGTATTACATTCCTGAGAAGTAGCTTTGGAATTTTCTGAGTCATCAAGTTGCCTGTTATTCATGGTGGCCTCCTCATTGCTGATAACTAATTAAGCAACTCATGATGGACACCCACATAGTTTTTGCTAATAAGAGACTCTAGATAAAAGTTGATGATGTTAGAAATACCAACCATGAGAGTTGAAGCTTGAGCTATGTAGTATCAGACCAATGTCTGTGTGGGGAGGGAGACTATAATTTGACTGAGTGGTCAATAATTCAAGTCATAATGCTTACCTGATTGAATATCATTCAAATGTGTACACCGAGGATTAAATGAACTACTCTTGGTGGTAAAAGTCTACGTATATTCATGATTAGTGTGCCTGGAAGATGATGCCTGTCTAGGTACTATAATAGCTTCATATCTGGAAGCCTGTCAGACTTTATCTCAAACATTTCTCCCTTTGTGTGGATTTGAATTCTATCGTTCTGAAATAGTAAAAGTGTAATAAGTACAGTGCTTTGATGAATTCTCTGGCAAATTGTCAAACCTGGGTGGACGGTTGGAACCCTGAATTTACAGCTGGCTGGTAGTAGTGAAAATTACTTGCAAACTTAGAGCTGGTGTCTGAAGTAAAGAAAATCTATGAAACCATGTCCCTAATCTGTAACGTTTATTGAAATTCTGGGTAATTGGTGACAGACAGAAATCACTGATCACCTGAACCCAATCTTGACTTTATAATGAAAACTCAAAGGTAAATATATATTCAACAACAACATAGAATTTTGAATAAAGATTGCACACTTCAGAATATTCATTAAATTTTTACAATCTTCATGAAAATTAAGAATTACACTTTGATAGCAGAACTTTAATTAGCTATGAAAGAATCAGTTTCCATCCCAAAGAATTCTCTTCCATGTATCATTTAGAAGCAACATTTAAGTTGCTTAAATGTCAAGTTCATTGTCAATGATTAGTTCTTTGTTACAACCAGATAGGTACACAAATTAATAGATTACTATTAATATCTTAGAGACCAACATGTCTTTTTTAGAAGAAATTTATTCAAACTTCATAAAGTATGAAATCGAATGATAATTTACAACTTACAGATAAGGTATATGGTGATAGAAATATGAAAAGATATATAGTATATTGATATTTAAGTTGTTTTGATAGTGCAACAGGAATCTTAAATTTAAAATTAACAAGCAAACAATGAAGAAATGATAGCTTTTGGAGTTTGATAAAGTGAATGAGATTGAGTAACTGTAATGGACACTATTTTATATAAATGTTAAAATATAAATAAGCTAAATGTTGAGGTTTTATAAATTGACCAATTCTGTTTTTTGATCAAGACTGATACTCTGTAAAGTATCTCTGTAGGTTTTGTAATATTGAATAAAGTAACAATCAGCGGGGTGATCATTCACAGATTTAAAATGGGCCAACTTTTAAAAAGACCTTTATAAATCCTATGATAGGCTCACTATTTAACTTCTAATTCTATCCTCTCAGTGAATGTGAGATGGAAATAACAATGAACTACACTGAGAGAGTAGGCTTGGTAGATAATGGTGACAGAAAAGAATTAGCTGAGTATATAGAGAAATAACAATACAGAGGGATAGTGTAATTTTAAAGACAAGGATCTAAATAAAATTTATAGTGTTTTTCTGAAGATATGCTTTATATCTCAAGGTATAATGATAGTTTATAGTAATTTATCAAAAATTTACATGGGAAATTAAACATTTTCTTTCTTCCAAATGACATTTATAACAGCAAAATGATGCTTTTTTCCTGTACCTTACTTATGACATCACTGTTATTAGAAGTGATTTAGCAGATAAGTATACAATTTAATTGCATTACCGCAGTCGACCTGTTTCTTTTCTTTCTTTATTTTTTTGATTAGGTAATCTGATTCAATTTTGGGATTCTTAAATAAATATGTTTTAAATTCTTTCTAACAATCTTAATTGTCACCAGGTGTGTGGATTAGAGGATTTGTGGTGATACTTGAGCAGTGTAAAACCTTAAAATTTGAACAGATTAATTTTTTTATTTTTTCTCCACATGGCTGATACATAGACAAGCAGATGTTCTGCTTGAAGACTTCTCCCAGCACTGGCAGAAAAATGACAACTTACCCAATTCTTCCTGGCCATTTAATTTCCTTGAAAGAGCATGAGTGTTAGGATTATTTTGCCAATATGAATGAAAATATGACAAGATTGTATAAAACTAGTTGAAGTAATGAAGCTGTGACCCCAAGATGGGCACGGCATTTGCCCCTAATATGGGCAGTGAATTTGTTGATAAAATGTAAGAATTGCATCAGCTGTGTCTGAGAAACACAGAGGTAAAGAGGCCTAAGCAGGAAGGTGCTTTTACTTTGTTGCAAATTCCGGGTTTGGATCCTGGAGGAGAGAATACAACATCTGGAAGGTGTGGAGAGGGAAACTGGAGCCTTTGGCTTTTAGGAGAAAGAAAAAAGAAATAAAAAAGGAACAGGGACTTCGCACCCTAACTTTTGGGAAGGAGAGACAGGAGGAAGTTTGGGGAGCTCCGGGGGTTTGGCGCCTGCAAGAGAAGTGGAGTCTTGTGGGGCTCTTCCAGCACCCAGCCCTCAAGGGTCTGGAGCCATGTGAGGCTGGGAGGAGCGGAGACCCTGACAAGTACTGAGCCACCTGCAACCCGGAGAGACCCGAGCTGAGCCTCCTGTTGGGAGTGAAGGGGACCAAAGGACAAGGAATGAACTTTGTGATTGCGGACTCAGGTCAACCCCATGCAGCTTCCCGAGGAGCAGAAGTGGGGGTCCTTTCTGTTTGGGGTACTTGTGTGGTGTGGACTATTAGACTCTTTGTGATTACCCTTATTTGGTCTCTGGGCAACAGTTCGCCTGCAGGCGGGCGAACCACAGGGACAAAAATGAAAAAGGGTGTAGTTTACCACCCCAGTAACAGTAAAGCGATTTTAATGTACCTAACATGTGATATACTGTTATATGTTTCTAGGTTGTTTCCATATCTTGGTTACTGTAATTAGTGCTGCAATAAAAATGAGAGTGTAAGTTTCCTTTCGAATTAGTGGTTTTCCTATTTTTTGGTAGATTCCTAGGAATGGGGTCACTAGATTATATGGTAGATCCATGTTAGGAATTTTAAGGAAGCTCCACACAGATTTCCATAGTGACTGGATAGATTTACATTACCACCAGCAGTGTAAGAGGGTTCCTCTTTTCACATCTGGCCAACATTGGTTGTTCTGGTTTTCTGTTTGTTTGTTTAGTTTTAATATGGCCCAGTGTCACAGATGTGAGGTGGTATCTCATTATGATTTTGGTTTGTATTTCCTTGATAATTTAGTGATATTCAGCAGTGTTTCATCTATCTGTTCTTTCTTTGGAGAAGTATCTTTAGATATTTTGCTCACTTTTTGACTAGATTGGTTGCTTTGTTTTTGTTGAGTTATATACTCATTTGTATAACTTTAATTTCAGTTAATATCAGTTCCTTAACAGTTGTATGAGTTGCATCCTACCATTCAGTAGGATGTCTCTTAGTTTTGGATATTATATATATATAAATGATATATCATTTTTATTATAATTATATCATATATATATTATATCATATATATTATAATGATATAATATATATAAATGATATAAAATAATAATATAAAAATATATATATATTTTTTTGCTGTAAAAAGACTTTTTGGTTTGATATAGTCCTCAAATTTTATCTTCTCCTTTGTTTTCCTTGCTTCTAGAAATGAGGCCTTTACAATGTTTCTGAGGCATATGTCATAGAATGTTTTATCTGTTCTCTTTTATATATTTTATGTTTTCAGTTCTTACATTAAAGTTTCTTATTCTTTATGAGTTGATTATTATATATGGTGTGGTGTGAGGTAGTAGTCTAGTTTCATTCTTTTGCATGTGACAGTTCAGTTAACCTGATACCATATTTGAAGAGGTTCTTGTTCCAGTGTGTATTCTTTGTTCTTTGTTGTAGATTAGTTATATATATATATATAACTTTATATATATTATATATATAACTATATATGTCTGTGTCAGTTTTTTGTTTTATCACCATTGTGTATTTATTATAATGATTTTATAGTACTGTTTGAATTTTCTTCTTAATTTTCCCCTGTTTAATCTGGGTAGCTATGACTATTTGTGAATTTTTCTTAATTACATGTGAATTTCCACAATTTTGTTCCATTATTTGGAAGAACATTATTTATATTTTTATTGGAATTGCAATGAATCTGTAAATTGGTTTTGGTAGGAATGACCAATTTTGATAATGTTATCTTCCACTTCATCAGCAGGGAATAGCATTCCATCTGTTTATGTCTTCTTTTAGCAGTGCTTTGTAATTTCCTTTGTATAGGTCATTCACTTCCTTTCAAGGTTTACTCCCAGATATTTAATTTTGGGAGTAATTTGTAAGTCAGATGATTTTCTTAATTCCTCCCTCTTGAGCTTTATTTTTGGTTATAGGAAGACTACTGACTTTTGTGCATTGATTTTGTAACCCATTGCTTTATTAAATTGCTGTTTTAATTAATTTTTCTGTGGGTTTATTTTTTCTGCTTATCATATGTCATCTGCATACAAAGATAATTTCACTTCTGCTTGCTGTGTTTGAATTACTTTTATGTCTTTCTCTTGCCTAACTGCCTTAGCTAAAACTAAAAGCAGTATTGAGAGTGAATGTCCATGTTTTATTTCAGATCTTAACAGGAAGGCTTTCAGTTTCTCACTTTAAGAATATTGGCCACTGGTTTGCCACATATCATTTTTACAATGTTAAGATATGTCCCTTTTGGCTTTAGTTTTTTTTTTTTTTATAACAGCCTTCATCATCAATGGATGTTGACATTTAAGAAATTTTTTTTCACATGTATTTAACCATATTTTTCTTTTTGTTAATGTGGTGAATGACATTAATCAATGTTCAGTTGTTAAACAATCATTGTGTCCCTGAAATACACCCCACTTGATTATGGAATATCATCCTTTTGATGCATTGTTGGTTTCAGTTTTCTAAGATTTCATTGAGGATTTTTGCACCTGCTCAGATTAGGGAGATTGACATGTAGTTCTCCTCTTTGTGTTGTATTTGATTTTAGTATCAATGTTATGTTGGCTACATAAAATTTATTTGGCAGTATTCTTATCAATATTTTGAAAAAGTTTATGTAACGTAAGCATTAGTTTATCCTTGAATAATTGGTAGAATTTGTTTGTAAACCATTTGGTTCTGGGCTTTTTATATGTGGAAGTCTATTATTACCATGATGTCCAATTTTGTGTGGTTCAATTCACTATTTTGCTCAATGCTTCATATTCATTTCATTATTGTTTAGATCTTAGGTCTCATAATTTTTTGAAGTGGAGGATTAGTAGAAGTTAATTTCTGGAGATTTTGTTTTTCTGAGAAGGTGCTTTTTTTTTTTCTCATATAAGAAGGAAAACTTTTCAAAACAAAGTATTCTTGGCTAACATTTTCTGTCTTGGTGTTTTTAAATCTGTCACTCCATTCTCTTCTTGCTCATAAACTTTCTTCAGAGAAGTCTGATGTTATACTAATTGGTTTTCCTTTATATGGTATCTGTTTTCTTGCCCCTTGTCAACTTCATTATTTTCTCTTTGCATTGGACTCTTGGAAGCCCTACTACGATGTGTCTTGCTGCAGTTTGTTCTTTCATTATGATCATCTGACATGCATCTAACCCTGTATGTCTATTGCCATGTCATGCTTCAAGTTTGAGATGTTCTCTTCAATTATTTCTTTGAATAGTTTTTTAACTCTTTTCTCTCTTTTTTTCTTCTTCTGAAATTCCTATTGAAGCCATGACCACAACATGGGCAGTGTTTGTTCATAAAATTTAGGCATTACCATTAGCTATGTCTGAAAAACACAGAGGTTAAGAATGGATTAAACCAGAGAAGGGGACTTCCTTCTTTAACTTTGGTGCAAATCTTGAGCACACTTGGTGAATGTGTGAAACCAGCAACCCAGAGCTATTGTTTCAAGGCCAGGGTGGGAAAGAGAAAATGAATCATCAGTGAGGGGAAATTGGAACCTCTGGTTTTCAGAGTAGAGGGTAGGAGAGCAAGAAAAAAGAGATAAAAAGAGAGGCGTGGAGACAAGGACACAGATTTTTTGGGAAGGAGAGCAGAGGCAGTTCAGAGATCTCTGAGATTTTGGGTTCCCAGAGAAAAAGAACCCTGAAGGCAAGACTTACAGGGGTCTCCTAGTTTTCAGGCCCTGGGGAGTCAAGAGTTGTGTGAGGGTGCAGGAGAAGCGACCCTTATGGAGTGCTGAGCCACCATGCAACCCAGATAGACCCAAGCTGAACCTCATGTTAGGGGATTCACCTGATGCTAATTGGAGTGACAGAGGACCAAAGACAGGATGTAACTTGGCGATTTCAGACTGAGTTGCACTAGGACTGACATAAACACCATGTGGCTCACTAAGGAGCAGAAGTGGGGTTCCTTCCTGTTTGGGATACTTGTGAGGTTGTGGACTGTTAGACTCTTTTAATTCAGTTTCCCTTATCTGTAAATAAACCTATGTGTTTACCCTTATTAATAAGGTCTGCTCTCTGGGCAGCTGCTTGTGCACAGGTAGAAGAACCCACAATGACAAAAGTTAAAGAGGGGGTAGTCCACTACCCTGTTAACATTATGACTTTTATAATTATTTTTATCATGGAATCAGCTAAACCTCAAATTGTTTTTTCATTCTTTTTCCTTCAAAGTTTTCTTTTTCTTTCTTGACTCTTTTCATATGTTTGTCTTTGAGAGTACTGATTGACTCTCTCATTTCAGGTATTCTATTTTCATGACTATTCTTAGTATTTTAGCTACTATGTTGATCTTTTAATATTCTACAACTCCTCTTTGTTTGTATTTACCATTTTGTTCTTTTGTTAGTTGTTTCTCTTTGTATTCTTTTCCTTTTCTATTTCTTCTCACATAGTTTTAATTTGTATTTCTGAGTGTTATTTGAGTTCTTGACTCTATTATGATGAAGTTTGACTTTTCATCTTAAATGGAGGAAAATTCTTCAGTGTCAATGTTGTTTTATTTTTTCCCTATGGTATATTGTTCTCCTGAGGGCATCTTTGGCAAGTTGTATTTTTCTGCTCCTTATTGTTTACTTTTGGTTTGTTCTGCTGTATTTGCCGTTGTTGTATATGAATTGTATATGTTGTGCTTGAGAACAAGGAACATTTCCAAGGGCAAGAGGAGAATGTGGCTGTTCTCCCATTCTGTTCTGAGTGTTTTTTTTTTTTTTTTTAATGTTAGGTGGTGCTTCTGGGGCACGAGAATCTCCCCCACTGCTCTCTCTACCTCCTTGTTCAGGTATTTAACAAGTTAGGGGGCTGCTGAGTCCAGAGGCTGAGTTGTTGAGTTCTCACCTTTGCCAGGAGCAGTGACTCAGTAGGGAAGAGATTTGCCAAAGGTTGCTCATGGTGGTTGAGTGTCTCTGATGCAGGGCAAGGCACTGAGGCACTGAGAGAGCAGGCTGGGACCCAGCCTTGTAGGAGGACTTGCAAGGTGAGTGGGATGTAGTTCTCAGTGTGGCCAGGGTCTGAGTTGAACATCTGAGCTATACAAAGTTGTATCTCAGGCCTCCATCCCTCTTAAGGAGCCAGAAGATGGAGCTGGAATCAGGGACACTCACCTCGGCATTACTGTGGGTTCTCAGTGCCTGACGTGGCACCACGAGATTCCAGATTGGTCTTCTAGGAAGTGCTGGCGGCTGAGTGGGATGTGCTTCCTGGTGTGATTGGTGCATATTGTGGACTGCTACATCCTTGAAGGTTGTCTTAAGGACACTGTTTACTATCAAGAAGCAGGAAGCTATTGTTGGGGCCAGAGATGCTCACCTTAGGGCAGCTGAAGTTATTCAATGTAGGGCAAACTGTTCAGAAACTGTGGCTGTGGCCTGTTTGGCTGGAAGGCATCGGCAGTTTGAATGGAATAAACTCACCCATGTGATTGGGGCTTTGTTCTTCAAAACAGTGGCTATGGAGAAAGGTAAACTAAGAAGGGGGAAGGCTGGGGGGGATTGCTGGGCTCTTTTTGCTCTTGACGAATTGGTAGCCACCATTGTCTGTTTAAAGTTCTTAAAATAACATGGAATCTTGATCTTGATTGTATCAAGAACCTTCTTTAGAGAAACTATTTTTTCCTATAACTGCATAGGCTGAGAAGGTCCAGCAAATGCTGTCATGAACTTGCAGTCCAAGAAAACTGGTGTTGTGGTTCCAGTCAGACCTGAAACACTGAGAAGCAACAGATCCTATGGTGTAAGGTCTAGCCTGAGGTTAAAGGCTTGAATGACTGGAACATTGTCTGAGGGCAAAAGAAGGTGATAATCCTAGTTGAAGACTAGAGCAAATGTACCCTTTCCTTGTCTTTTTGTTCTATTTAGTCTCTAAGTAGATTGAGTGAAAACCAACATTGGTAAAATTAAAGATTTTACCCTAAACTGGTCAAATACTTGACCAGTTCTGCATGAACAGATCTATTTTTGTCAGTGTTCTTTACAATTACATTAGCATTCTAGAAAACTCCAATAAACTGTCTACTGTGATATGGTTATGAAGTAAAAAATAAATAAGCATAAAAATAAACATTTAAGGTTTCTATTATACTATCCACTGTATTGCCAGATAACTTTTCAATCTATGTGTTGTTGCAAATATGTGCATAGCATTTGAATATATTCCCTTTGAGATCATTTAAACAATGGAAAAGTATCTGAGTAGAAGAGAAAGCATCCCCATCCTTCTTTACCATTACTCAAATATAGCTCCTTCTTGAGTTATGACTTATGACAAATTCTTTCAACTTTTAAAAATTTCTCCTATTCAGTGTTATATTGCATGCTTTATAACTTGTTATTTTATATTTCCATTATTTATTCACAAGTTTTCTATATTGGTGATAGCCTCTAACAGATCTAGGTATTTTTTTAATTGTTTTATAGTATTTAAAGATATATATTGTTTTATGATACATTTTACTACTTCATTATTTATAGACATTTTAATATTTTCTAGTTTTTGGTATCTCATTAAACAGTAAACATTGAACAGTGTTGTTAGTTTTCTCTGTGTACAAGATGAATTTTTAAATAATATAAAAATAAAAGAAATAACTGAGTCAAAGAACTAATTAAACTTTGGATACTTTATCATTGGATAGATATTGGATATTCTATCATTCATAGGTCAGGAGAACAAAGCCATAGTATATATTATGGAAATGGTGGGTTAATATATCAATTATAGCCTATGCAAATATGGGTAGGAAATTTTTTTTCTTTTTTTTTAAGCCAGTCAAAATTTTTTCTTCAAGATGAATTTTGTTTAGTAATAGGAAGGGTTAAATTAAGGAAGAATATTTTTGTACATGAAATAATTTCATTTGAAATATAGAACTATGACATGATATGTTAACACCAGTAAGATTGTTTATATTTCTTATAGCTCTATACTATATTATTTAATTTTCTAATGCATTTTCATACTACTGTTTATAACAATCAATTTTCTATTTTTGTGATTACAAATTAATATATTGTGTACTCCCTCACACCTGCTTTTTTGAGGTAGCATTGGTTTATAATTGTGTGTCTGATTCAGAGGCAAAAGATTGCACATCCTCAAATGCATTCCTTGCATCCTCATCTACCACTAAGGCATATATCATCCTCCATCACAGTAACATTGATATAATTTTATATATATATAATAAATATTGGATATATGGCTATGGCTAGATGGAACTAAACTGCTGATTTGGTCCAATAAATTATGTAAAGGCATTATAAGTGTATTGATCATGAACTAAAGCAGAGTCTAGAATGCAGAAGGCATATTTGGAAAGTTAAGAAGTATTCTGGTTTAGATGGAGCATTGACCACTTAGAGGTAAACATTAGAATATAAATATGATGATGATGAGCTCATTGGTGAAGGATGAAGTAGAAGGCTGTTTCTGCTTTTAGACATAAGTAATAGGTATAAAAAATAGTAACTTATGAAATGAAAAGTCTGGAACCAATTTGACATTATGGACATAGACTCAACAGAGTGCATGTGCTTAGAATGTGAAGAATCACCTTTTACTATCCACCTACTGGTAATAACTTGCCATACTAATAGTTGTTAGCCCCTAATTGAACATATTAAAACATTATAAATCATTGCCTTCTGTTTACAAGACTACAAGCACTGTTGAGCTAGTTGGGCAGAAACCAAATGAGAAATAAGAGTTAAGAACATTATCTGTTGTCCAGACATCTGTAACCTCAGCAAGCTGCTGAAAAAAATATATTCTACATTGGAAGCCAGAGTTACCCAGGGGGCTAATCAGCTTAAACACATGACAAAAGTCATAGGCATAGACAATTCCAAAGTGCTAACAACGTTAACTAACAGTGCTGCCTGCCAAGGAACTGCACATCACTGCCAAAATAAAAAGAATTGTTCCCTCTGCTGAGCTTTTGAAATGTTTTTTTTCTCCTACCCTTTTCAACTGTATTTGGAGAAGACAGTGGTAAAGAGAAACTGAAGAGTATTCCATTTGGTTAGAGAATTGTGCTCTCCAAGTTTGGTGGGTTGGGTGCCCAGGAAAGTTAGCTATAAGTAGACTGAACATTGGGGAATCTAATGCTCTTTTAAAACTGTTTTCGAAGACCAGTTCAATCTTTTTAAATACTTCTGGCAGTATAAGAAATTAAAAACTTCAAAAATTATTTGAGGATCACTTTCTGTATGCCTTCTGATGCCACTGTGATATTCGTATTGAAATTCCATACGGATCTTGTATGACTTGTATTTTACCCTTTATCAGACTCTAAAGCAGAACTAGTAAAGAACACATATGAATTAAAGATTCATGAGTCGTTATTCTGGAGATATTATTCCCCTGTCTTCTTTTCACTCTGTTCACTCATGCTACTGGCTGTATTTTCCTTCATTTCTTAATTCATAATGTCATGGCTGTAAAATCATGACATTGTTCTCTTGATGTTTCTGAATGTAGCATTTTGTATTGGTAACTTTCTCGTTCGGTGTGTAACACTTTGTATCTGAGGCTCTTGGGTGGTTCATCTCAGATCTTTGTTCTGTAAACTGACAGTGGGCACAATAAATAATTAACAATGTAATTTCCAGAGATCATTCTGTCCTTTCATATTTAAAATTCCGTCAAAGGCAGTCTTTGTTCATTTTGCATGGGTTTGTGGATATGTACAATTTATAGTTCAAATATATATTTTCCCCAGATTTTTTACTGACTATACCTGAAAGTGATATTGTGATGTGCATTCTGGTCTTGTAAACACCTTTTACTCAGCTTCATTCTTCTTTTTATTAAGTAGCTATTCATTTATCAACAGCTATCTGTCGGACACACTTCTAGCTATGACAGGTTGAATCAGCAGCACACAAAGTGGAGGAAGTCTAATCCCTTCTCTCATGTGTCTTAGTTTTACAGGAAGAAAGAAATGAAATATGTTATGTAAGCTTCCTTGCTGTAGAAGGAAGATACTTTGAGTGCCAATTTAGAAAGGGGTTGTGACTTCAAACAGGAGGTCAAAGGACTCATTTAAAAAAGTTTTACCTGAGCAAAACCTCAGTTTCAGGGTAGGTACATCTCAGTTAAAGGAAACAACAAATGCAAACCATTTTTGGAGACTCTCAACTCTAGCAGCTTGGGGAATAAAAGTGAAAATTAATAGAACTGCATCAAATTAAAAAGTTTCTGCACCCTGAAAGAAACTATCCCAACGAAGAAAAATATCCTGTTGGGTTAGAGAAAATATTTGCTCATCGTATAGCTAACAAGTGGTCAATATCCAAATGTAAAAAAAAAAAAAAACAAAAACAAACAAACCCTCAAACTCAGTAATTAAAAAATATTTTAATAAAACGATAATGAATGTGCTAAATATGCACTTCTCCACAGAAGACATACAGATGGTCAATAGGCAAAGGAAGATACTCATTATCACTTATCATCAGGAATATACAAATCAAAACCACAATGAGATACCATATCACATCTGTGAAAATGGCATGCATCATAAATACCAGAAACAAGTGTTGGAAAGGTGGTAGAAAAGAGGGAACCATCATGCACTATTGTTGGGGATATAAAATGGTCTAATTACTATGAACAACAATATCAGAGTTTCTAGAATTATCACGTAATCCATCAATACTCCTATGTACCTATTCCCAAAATGCAAAAGCACTCATTTTAAGGAATGTTTGCACTCCTATGTTTTTTTGCAGCTCTATTTACAATATCCAAGAAATGGAGATGATCTAAGTGGTACCAAAGAGAGATAAGAGTTTTAAATATGTATATATATATATATATATATATATATATATATACATACATATATATGTATACACACATACATGCATGTGTGTGTATATTTGCAAGGGAATATTACTGAGCTATAAAAATATACTCTTCCCACTTAAAATGATGTAAATGGAAATGGAGGACATAATTTCTAAGCAAAATAGAACAGGATAAAAAGAAATACCAGATATTTTCACTCACATAGAGAATACAAAAAAACAAAACAATGGTTCAGACAAAACCAAACCAAAAGCAAACTTTACATTGGGCAGCAGGAATGAGGAGGTCTAAAAAACTATGGTGAGAAACTAAGCATGCCTTTGAACTGAGTGTTATGTCGTTACACCTAAAGAGGTGTGAAATTATACCTCTGAATCATGTGGTGTGTAAACCAAAGTTATCTCCACAAAAATAATATAGAGAGAAATAATGTTGAAAATCTGCTGCAAGATTCATGCAAATTAATGCTTAATAAATATTATTATTCCTAGCTACATTTTTTACTATGTTCCCATAACATGGTTTATTAAAGAATATTATTTTGGATTTAGAAGCATAACATTATACCTGGCTAATCAGTGAAGATTAAATCTTACCCCAATTTCAGTCAGTTATGTAAATGATGCATTTTTCTCTAAAAGGATATGAAAAGACATAACACAATCTCCTTGACTAGTAGTTTCAAAAACAGAGTGCATTCTTATTTGTCACTGGGTAGCCATTTACCATTCTTTAAGCTCTGATTCTGTTTAAAAAACAGACTGAAATAACTGATTAGCATTAAAAAAGTTATCTCTTCCTGGGAGTGCCTGTAGTAACCTGAGTCAAGTGCTGCCGAATGCTAACTTTTGTTCATTTAGCACTTTGTGCCTGACCACAAAGAGAGTGTGTATGTAAAAATATGTTCTTAGGCTGAGAATATTTTGCATACACAAACATGGCTTGAACATATGGCAGTTTTAAACTCTTCCAAACTGAAAATATATAAGATAAAATTTAGATTCTGATGCTATGTTTTCTAAACAACATAATGGGGAGAATAAATCTATCTGAACAATGCAGACAAAAATTTTACTGTAATTATCAAGATATTTAGAGAATATTCCATCATTCTAATTTGTTGATTTAGAGAAGGTATAGAGACAATATACACCATGTAGAAAAAGTAGAAGAAATTTTTTACTAAAGCTAGTACTTGCTACAGGCCCAGTACTGACGTTCAGAAGTAAGCTATGCTTACAGTCCCAGGAATTGTTTATTTCTGAAAACTGTTTTCATGTAGCTTTTAAGTTCTTTTTTGAGAGTGATAATTTGTGCGATGTCACCTTGGAACTTTTTCCATTTTAGACTGGAATTGCCTGGAAAGAATTAAGAGATTAAAATAAGACAGAAAAACAAACAAACAAACTGGGAACCAATTGTCTTTTTACAGGGTTTTCATGGGGTCACATGGAGAAAATGGTGAAGCATAAAATCTTATGTCTCTAAATATTCAGGAGAGTCATAATTTCAAATTGGCCACCACATTGTTTTAGAAACATATGGTTTAAGTTTACTTCAGTCACCTTAAGTAGAATTGGTAACACACTGAAAGGATCAGTCAGATGGAAAGAATGCACACAGATTAAAGTGGAGTTTGGGTCTACATGGGGCAGTGGTGATGATAACAAGATTAGAATGTTAATTTTGGCTTCAGCCTCAATGGGTTCAGGATGCGCTTAAACACTTCTTAGCAATCCAAATGTGGGAAACTTTCTTTCTTTCTTTAAGTTGCAGACATAGAGCTGATCAAAGAATAGTTTTTCATATTTTTAGTAGGAATTAATGATAATTGCTGAATAAATCCTAGATGTTGTTGATGTTACCATTACTGCACAGTAATTCATATATCCTACAGGGTCAATGAACATTTATCAAGCTATTAATTTGAGGGAAAGAAACATGAACTCTTTGGCAAAATAATGTTTGCTAAGTGTTTGGGCATTCCACTAGAAATTTTTCAGTAATGAGTCATTTTGAGTTCTCTCAGCTTCTATTTTCTGCTTGGAATGACTTCCCAATCAGTGTTGCTATTTGAAAATTTAATAGCAGAAGAAGCAAGAAGAATAAAAGAAGAAGCAAGCACTCTCTGTTTGAACTTGACATGAAATTCGCAAAATAACTGTTAGTATTCCCTATATTACATTGATTAGGTAAACAGTGCTTTGTAAAAATGACTTGATTTGTTGTTAAAATATCATAGGCCTTCTGTTAATAAGGGACTTGCTATCTACAGGTGAAAAAGATATAAACCAAAGTCCACTTCAGGGTCACGCAAAGGACACACCACATAACTGTTTAAGCAAGTCAGAAACTGCATCACCAAGTCAGAAACTGCATATTTACTCTCTGTGTTCTGTGAGCCTGTAGTTCATTTTTCAGGTAAGTAGAACCAAGAGTAGACAAACTTTATTTGCCTTAAAATTAAAGAAATATATAGGGTAACCAGAGTAATATCATGGAGTAGGCATGGGCTAGTGGCCCTAACAGATACATTATTAGAGAAACTGTACAAAATCAACACTAGTTTTAAAGTTAAATGTGCTGAATATGTATAAGGTTATGCTATAGCTTACTTTATTACCTTGGACAAGAAAAAAAAAGTACCTATCCTCTATGAGTTTATTCTCATGCTGTTTGAAAAAGGCTTTGCTTAGTTTTGCCTTAAACATCAACTTAAATACAATATCTTTGTTCAGATATCAAAACTGAAATGTCAGTGGTTCCGATCTCACACAGGTGAATGGTGTTTACTCATCATTATGGATCAAGCTGACAGTAGTTGTTTATCTTGTAGGCAAACATTTTTGTACATATGGCAGGAAGTTAGTAAGATGGCCTACTCACAGAGCCATACATGGCCTATTCCCTCCCCCCCCTTTGATTAACTTGTCTGTAAGAGTAGATTAATTTTAAATTTCATTTGCCCTTTGTTTCTCCTAGATCCCGCATATGGGTGAGGTCACCAGTATTTCTCTTTCCTTTCTGGCTTATTTCTGCTAACATGATTCCTTCTAGGTCCATCCATGTCGTCACACATGCCAAAAATTTGTTACTTTTGATTACTGAGTAATATTTCATTTTGCACAAATACCACAGCTTTCTGATCCATTCATCTGCTTTGGAACATTGGGTTGTTTCCATATCTTGGTCTGTCAACATAACTGAAGTATAGAGCAAGAGAGGGTGAGGGTGAGGGGACAAAATCGGGAGAGGGATGGGCACAGCAGATTAAGATGATGGTTCATGGGTAACATGGTGGTATACAATGAGTTTAATCAATCAAAAATAAAATAAAATAAAAAAATAGTAGTTCAGTTATAACTGAAAAAAAAAAAGTAGATTAGGACACTGTTGCAAGAATGCCACATATGCTACTGTGTCTGCAATGTTGTGGCTTCTGTGTTACTGAAAGATTCTCTTTCCCACTGGCTTGGATGAAAGGAGACACCATGTTCAAAGACTCAGATGGATGACCAGGCATTTAAGGTGTCTTCCAAACAATGACTAGTAAGGAAAAGAGATACTCAACAAATTTCAAGGAGCTAATATTACCAATAACAGTGAGATTATTGATGGATTCATCATCTGTTGGATTTCCAAAGAGATCCTATCTATAGGCCTTTACTGTGATTGTGTGAAAAGTCTGAAACAGAAGACTCAGCTTCAGGAAGATTCCTGACCAGAGAAACTGGAACATAAGAAAATGTTTAACTTTATTTTTTTATTATTATTAATTTATTTGTAACTGTAATAATACTAAATTATACAGTAATGTGTTTTGCAGAAAAATAACTATCGAAGTGAAAGAGATTGCTAGAATGTTGAATTCTAGGCTTTAAATGTTTTCATCTGGACATTACAAAAATGATGTCAGCTAGTGTCCCTTTCCCAGAACTAGTCACAAGACTGATCTGTGAAGAAGCAAAGATGTGTACAAGATCCTACAGACCATGTGTCATGTTATTTCTGCCACAGATAAAATGAAAGCCCCATATACAGTGTTGCTAATGAAAATATTCTACCTCCAATTTTAACTCCAATTATTTAAAAGTAGGAATTCGATGTGACAACTGGCCAATGATCTTTGATCACCCCTATTTTAAGCAACATCACCAAAATTACTCACTTGAAAGACTATCTTATTTACATCTGATATTTAAGGTATGCCTGAGTTTCATAAAAAAAAAAAAAAAACCTCACTTATTTTTTTTCTTTCATAACACAAGTTTGACTTAGATAATAGAATCATTTTCATCCATTTTACAAATGTTGAAGAAGCCCAAAGAAGTTATAAATCCTGCTCAGACTGTAGAATCAGGCTTATGCGCTTATATTCCAGCCCTCTTTCTCAAAATGCTGTGCTTTTTCTTGAGGAATGATCATTTGTTGGTTGTTTAAGTGGTAGATTAGTTTGTGAGGTCTTCCAAATAGAATTTCTGCTTACCAAAGAAAACCACTTTGTTGAATACTAAAACTACTAACCTGGATGTGTAATGCTTTGAAAGGATGCCTATTATGACAGCAATCTTTAGTCAAATGTGCAGTTTAGCAGTGGCAGGATTGTAGTAATCTATGCTTTAAAAATATCATTAGTAAAACAATGTTTCTATAAAAAGCAGGTTCATTATACATGATCTGCAAAGGAGAATTTTGGATTTCATTGCTGGAATAGAATCTATCTTGCTGTGAGAACTTTGGCTCCACACTTGATTGACTTGTGCCTCAGTCAATCCAGATGGAAAAATAGGGGAAAAGCCAGAACTCACTAAAAGTCAAATACTGCATCAAAGCTGTAATTTCCTATGTGAATTAATTGTTAAAATTGTTGAAGAAAGTAGACTTTTGGATTATCTTTGTAGGCCCCAGCCTTGTTTTAGCTTAAATAGATATGCATATAATGATATATAGTGTAATATATATTATACTATGTATAAATACATGTTTATTTAATGTGCTGCACATATTTTTCTGCATACATATTATGCTTATTGTCTGATAAGTATTTGAACTTAAAGGCACTTTTAACACAATGAACTATAATGCTTTTTGTTTGTTGGAATCTCTTGTGAGACAAATGTTATTTAACATTTATTGGGGCATAGGTACATTGGTCCTGCTAGAGATTGACTTTGTGGAGGTATTTATCATGTATTGATATTTATATAAAAAAAAATTATGGCAATTAAAATGAATAAGTGCAGCTAATCATAAGGGATGTATTTTCTAATGAGGGGAAAACAAGGGCAAATAAAGCTGGGAGAAAGAAACCTATTTTTTTCAACAATGCAAGTTTAATAGAACATTACACTTATATATCACATAGATCACAAAAACAGACAAAATTACAGTGCAGGAAAATCTGTCATCAACATGACATTAAATTAAAGCTGCTTTAGTTTTCTTCATAGTTGCACTGAGAATACTGGTGAGTCTAGCAAATGGATATAGAGAAAAATTATCAATCACATTAGAAATTCAAATCACATGTGTCCCAGTATGGTTTCTTCTTAAAGATGAGCTAATGCTGGTTACCCAGGTGACACTTTGGGGGATCCTTTATTCTGTGTAATGTCCCTTCAATACACAGGAATCAGCATTCACATGGGGATACAATTAATCTCTTTCCCAGAGCTATAGTATCAGGAAGAGAAACAGAGTGAAGCTTGTGGTTCCATCTGTGCAAGTATTCCAGAGCCAAGAAAATGCCAAAAAAAAAAAGCTGGTTTTTACAAATAGTGTAACTCACTTGTTTTCCTTATTTTGCCAGTGACAGACAGTTTAGAAGGAAAACTGGGGTTGGGAGAAGTTTTTCAAGCCTGAGTATTTCTAAGCTTATAGTTTATCTTAATACACAGTCAATATGACTAGAAGAGTGAATCTCAGACATTTGAACTTCAGAGAAAAGCAAGTTACAATAAGTGGAAGTTGAAAGAGTTGAAAGATTTATTACTTTGCCATAGGAGAATATTTTTAAATATCCGATAACAATCCTACTTTTATCCTCTTACAAGTGTTGTATTATCTCCTATTTTTTATTAGTTTTCTTTGACCCGACTGGAACTTTTCCTTGAATGATGCTGACATGCGCAGTAGTGTTTTGAACTTACCAGTTAGCAGATTTAGTGATTTGTTAAAGCTCAGTTTATATTTTGCATGAGAAAAAGTAATTTCTTTTCGCTTAAAAAATTAAAATCACTTAGTGAAAAGAGACCTAGAGAAGTGCTGACAATGAAATTTCATACTGGCCAAAAATAGTAACAACATATACATTCTGAATGACATGTTTCCAAGTAGAAATTATCTGAGAAAGCCATAGGAATGAATTTTATACTTAGTATAATTATCTTTGTGGACTGAGAATCAGTCTTTAAACTGATAGGGACATAGGAAGAATGTTAGTTCAAGGATTCCTAAAAGATCACACTACATTTAGTTAAAGTAACTCGATACAGATATTTACAGATCATAAAAGAAAATTTTGTTTGGATTCCACTTGCCTGTCATGGGTAGAACCATTCGAGTCCAAATCACAATGGTTCTTGCAGCCACTCTGTTCTACATTCAAATTTAATTCTACCTGATTATAAATTAACATTTAAAACCAAAAATATGACTCTCTCATTCTTCTGCTTTCTGTGTGGAAACTTTACCTTTTGCTTTTCTTCTATTTCTCTATTCTGATCTATGGCTAAAGTGCCCACATCTTGCTTACCCTCCTCCCTTTCCAACTACTCCGGATTCTCAGTCCTTCCTAACTTCCTCTCACTGTCTCTTTTACAACAGAAACATTCCATTATCTGTTCATGCTCAAAACAGAGATACTCAATAACTTATCTCAAAATCTCTTATTTTAATACTGAAAAGACTGCATAAATATGATTGAAATTTATTTACATGATCACTTAATTTAATATCTCAAATTCACTTTCAGATTCTAAGCTCTTTTGAGAATTGTGAGTCTACTGCCTAATCAAAATTGAAAAATAAATGAAAGACAATAATATATGATATGAAATAAAATTGAATAAAATACAAATTAAATAATGGAACAGTTATTAAAGAACACAATAATTATATATTTTAATAAACATGCAGTTTTATCTTTTTCTTTAAAAATAATTCTGTTTCAGTTGATGTATGTACAGTGCAAAAGAGAATGCTAATGTGTTTGGTTATCACCAAAAGTCTATTGGCAGTGATGTGGCTAAATATCTTCTTAGAAAACAAACAAAAAATTCATGTATTTCCAATTTACATGTAAGTATAGTGATGAGATTAAAGACTATTTTCATCTTCTCTCCAGAAAGTTTCATATGGAAAGTTTCATATTTTCATCTTCTCTCCAGAAAACTCCATGTTTAGTAGAATTATAGTGCTGGTTTTATCTAAAGCACTCTTTATAGTCCAGGTATTATCTGTGCAGTACATATAAAATACCTTTTCTTAGTGGTAGAGGCAGTTTGCTGCTGAATAAATAGAACTCTCCCTTTTCAGACAAATGGAATGTAGAGTACAGACCTCAGAGGACACGGATTCCATTCTCATCCGTACCTGCATTACAAAGCAATCATGTCACCTGGGGTAGGCAGAAACATGATCTCATTGGAGAGAGAAAAAATATTTGAAGGAGTCAATTACCTTAACTTGTTTGCTTTTAAACCTTTGTGACCAACCTAGTCTAAAACATTCATAGCTGTGTAGGTTTACTGAAAAATATTCTATTCAGTCCAAATAACAATTCCCCCCTGCCTTTTAAAATGGAATGTATTTCTTATGAAATTGACTGGGATCCTGAAAGATATGTAATTCCTCATTTCTGCATGATTTACCTGCTCCTCTCCCACCTGACATAGATTCTCACATTGATTATATTATTTAGTGAGCTTCAAAAAATGGTACAGGTTTTTTATTTTATAGTTAACAGTGAAGTAATACATTGTCACAGAGTTAGAATACTAGTCACTCAGTGAGGGTAATGTTCTTTTAAAAAATGTCAATTCTAATATATCTCAATATACCTATTCCAACTTCTATATGATACAAGTCAATATTACATAATTTTGACTTCATTTAATATTTTCATTAATATTTTCCTTGGGATTGTAGTGGAATCTTTGTCGAGAGTGATGGTAAATATGAGTGGAAAACTCTATGAAAAGGGGGCTTTTTTCTGTGTTTTATAGAATGTTCTGGAGGGGTTTACTGGAATAAGCACATCACTTCTTAGATGAAGGTAGGGTTAAGAGATTTTCTTCAAAAGAAAAAAGTCTCTGACATAGTGAATCATTTCCTTTTGAAATGTGTGATACTAGGGGCACAAAAGCAAGAGTGTGGTTGACTTTTATGAAGCAGTGGTCTCCATAATAAATACTAATTCTGTGTATTTAAAACAATCAAACAACATGAGTCATATCTATTTCTAAGAATTAAGTTAACTCTTAAAAATAGCTGAAAAAATATTAATGCTTTATTTGTGGAGGAAAGTTTCTATCTAAAATCTATCTCCTTAGCATTATCTGCTTATATGTATCTATGCATGTATGTATTGTGTATCTGTCCATCCATCGATCTGTCATAGATATGACACACACACACACACACATATATATATTATATGTAATTTCCTTTAAGATACCACTTCTGGAAATAATTTACATTTTTGAAGTATTTCATTTCCACTCCACTCCATATCTTTGCCAGTGAACACAGAATGTGGCACAGAGTAGGTGTATTTTGTGTTGGTTGAATTAATTTACTTCCTTGGACTGGAATTCTTTCTTTTCTCAACCGATTCCCCCTGCCACTTCCCAGCCTCATAATACCCTAATTCTGTTTAGAGAGATATAACTCAATCCCTTTCAGTCATAGCCATTGTAAGATAGTAATGATAATGATGATAGTGATAAAGAGAATGACCACTATTATGTCATCTCTTATTCTAGTTTTATTTGTAAAGGAAATGATTAAAATCAGTGAAAGGTTCATGA
This sequence comes from Uropsilus gracilis, assembly GCA_004024945.1. Classification (NCBI taxonomy): domain Eukaryota; kingdom Metazoa; phylum Chordata; class Mammalia; order Eulipotyphla; family Talpidae; genus Uropsilus; species Uropsilus gracilis. Next base: position 79,467 of record PVHY01001837.1, on the reverse strand, counting down.
CAGGAATTTGAAAGATTCCTTTCCACTAATACAAAAGACTTTGTTCTATGACTTTGCATAACCTTACTCCCCGTTAGAAGTCATGTTGAGATCTGTCATTGTGGGATATGTGGAGCCCCTTTAGTAAAGGGAGATGTTTTAATAGTATCTACTCAAAGTGACATTTTTCTCTTGAAAATCTCTGTTGTGGTAATAACCCTGACAAAAGAGTAAGATTATTTCTTTCTTGTTCTTTTTAATGAGGTACAGACAGAAAAATTTATGGACACAGATGATAGGAATTAAGATCTTTTTCCTCTTATGTCAATCTTTGTAATCAGAGGAGATAGATGCTTGGTGAGTTAGAAATAAAAAAGATCTCATTCATAATTTATTTGATAGAAAGATCAATACTCATATTGTCCTTCCTGCATCCCTTCTTTAAGCCTGAAGGCTTATTTATTTCAACTATTGTTAAAGTAGATAGAAAAAAATTGAAAGCTATAGTAATAGATTTCTAAAATGTGTGAGAAGATATCAGAGAAATTTCAAAGATAATTGTATCCATATGAATTTAGGCACATATATGTCTGTATGTATGTATATTTTATATATCTATATGCACATGACTACTGGTTCTGATCTAAAAACTATTCACTGATCTTCATGAAGGAAATAATTAGTTCTTTTTGGAATTATGATTAGCTGCTAGGGAAATTATTATTCTCTATATTTTCTTAAAGCAAAAATTATATAGTTCAAAAAACAGGAGGCCCTGAGATTTTTAGAGTTCTAAAGATTCTGTCTCATAATAGATCTACGACAGTCAGATTGGATGGAGGTAACAGAGGGAGAGACTAAGAAACAGTGGGAAGAGAGCACAGTAAACTGTGGTGGAAGACTGCATAATGGTGGTGGGGAATTACAGTGAACACGTGCTAAGGAAGAAATTCTATATTGTGAAAACAATAAAGATGTTAAATAAAAATCTATGTTGTAAATATTAAAATTTTCTTTTGCTTGGAATTTTAATGTACTTTCTAAGATTTTTTTTTTAAAAAAACAAGTGAACAAGAAAATCCTTTTTTATTTCTTCAATCCTTTCTGTAGATGTCACTGTAGCATAGCTGAAAGGAAAGATTTCTTTTATTCTGAAAATGTGAACTCTACATGCAAATTAAATAAATTGGTGACTTGATTTATTATGCCAGGGTTGTCATATCAACAATAAGGTTTCCAAGCAACTAGCAGAATAAATTATTTTATAGATTTATTTTCTCAGGCTCATAAAATGGACCAAATGGAAGACACTTTTTTCCACCCGTGATTATGAGGTAATTAAAAAAAGTCATTACACAGAAATTATGCATTAAATTCACATTACTAAGAAGAGTTCAATATGAGTCATATGACTGAAATCAATGCCAAAGATTTAATGAAGATTCGCTGCTTACAACAAAACATTGCTGTTTTACGTTTATATTTTTTCAATAATTGGCCTATACAATGATTTATGTAAAATTGTTTAAAATCACTCCATAAAGAGGCTAACATGCAGCACTTTTGAAAAGCTTCTGAATGACCTCCTTAACAGACTCCTGAAGCTTGTTTTTTTTAGACATAGTGCCTTAGAATCCTCTACATATGCAAATTATCTGTGCAAGTTCAAACGACTTCCAAAAAAGTTACTGAGCATATTAGAGAATGAAGCATTGATTTTTTTTTTATGCAATTGCCCATGGGATATTAGAGTCTTATTAGACATTCACAGTCTATATTCCCAAAACATCCTTGTGTAGTTTAAACATTTTTAATTCTATTTTTGAGCTGCTTATGTTTCTACTTGAGAAAAGCCTGACCTGAATGCAATGAAGTTAGTCTGCCCCTGCACCCCCACCTGCTTTTTTGTTTTTTAAAGACCTTTCTCCAAGTTTTCTTCATCTGTTAAACTAATGATGACATGAAAAAAAATGTGCCAATTGTCTCTGTTTAGACAAGGGAACAAAAACCTGCCATAAAGTACTAGGGCAGGCAATTTGTATCTATCTTAAACAGACATTTGTTGATGGAGAAAATCATCATGCCTATATAAAACACCCCATTTTACCTTTGTTTGGGCAAGAGTAATTTTTCATTGGTTTCTCCTAAAAGTAATATTACTTACAAAAGCCCATGGGTTATATGTGTATAGCCAGACATCAGGAAAAAGCATTTATATTGAAAAATTACTAAACAAAGCACATTTAACTGGATTCTCCTATTTGAAATGTGATGAAAATATAGCTATAATTTTCTGAGCTATGTGTGGTGGACATTTCTCTGACCAATTCAAATGCATCTGATCCATTATTACTAACATTTTTTATTATCTGTAGAGACATTTTAGAGAGTCAGCAAATGGAAGGAAAATATTTCTCCATTCAAATGACATTGTTCTATTATTATTATGCTTCCAACACAGTTGCCAAGTAGTGCTGAATCTGGCTCTCAACATCTCAGTTTGACTATAGACTATGGTTGTTTTCTACATTTTTTAAAAATCCATATCACTGCTTTAGAAGAAAGAAAAATCAATTTTGAGATTCATGACAGTGCTACATACAAACGCAGGCTTTACAATGAACATCCTTCCTGTTCTGTGAAAGTTTTCTTGTTACCTGTCCATGCTCTACTTTATTGCTTCTATATCTTATTTTCAATAGCATGCTCTTAGGTAAATTTCCCCTCTTATCTTTCTGGGGAAGTTCATCTATTTTCATCTTCTCCTGTCACACAAAACAAAAAGTAAATTTTCAAAGAAACTTTACCTAGTCTAGTCCTTTCTTCTTTTTTATGTAAAAATTTTGTTTGTAAGACTGTCTTTGATGTATTTCTTATTGAATTCACAAGTGACCATATTTGCATAAACAGATTCTCTGACTTTGTGTTTTCTTCGGTGATTTAGGTGGGAGATTTGAAAAAGAAGAGAAAAGGTTTTTCAGCCTCAATTTCTCTTAGCGTTAGGGAAGCTATTCCGACCAGTGTTTATCAAATGTGAATAGACATACAAGTAACTTGGATATCACATTAGCTGGTTGATTCTGGAGGTCTCTGAAGTCTCTTCCTGTTTCTAGCCTGCACCTGGGGGATGTTCTGATACTGATTTGCAGACCATATATCTTGAAGTTAGTTAGTAGCACATTTCCATTATGGGTGAAGAAGCTGAATCTTGGAATGCTGAATGTAATAGTGCCAGATGTTGTCTTTCATTTTATTACTAAATCAGCCTAGAATTTAAAGAAAACAGAAAAAAAAGAACATGATTCTGACACAAAACATGGAAGAATATGCATGTGTGTCGTGTGTGTACAATTAACGTAAAAAGATGATGGGATGGATGCCAATTTTCCTATGCTTAAACTAGTTCAATTTTTCCTCTTTATATAAGTGACTTGAGCTTCTTTCCTCATCACAAATAGTCTCTTGTGCATTCAGCATAAAGTTGACATAGAAGAAAGATGAAATATAATAATTTTGAAGCTCAAATGTTTTCCTTTAATCTGAGAAAGAGCCATTTGGGGAATCTAGACAAATTTACCTTTGTGTAATAGCAAACTACTTGATGGCAAAAGCAGGAATATTTTAACACTAATAATTCATTGTTATGTACTAATACAAACTTTTTTCATGCAAGCTTTTTAGCAGTAAAGTAAGTTCAATGCAGATAGATGACTAGGATGTTGATGGTACACTAATTAATTTTCTTTGATGATTTATTTGCTTACAGGGACATATTAGTAACTTAAAGTCATGAATGTTGCTTTCAGAGCTTAAGGGAAATCCCACTAGTCTAAAAAACATGAAACTTTCTGAACCAAAGAGAATACAATATTACAATTTCCTATCTTATATGTATATATGTACTTATATATAAATATCTACACATATATACATGTTTTTTCTTCTAAGATTTCACACCCCCCCATAAACATGTTGTTCTCTATATATCCCCTTTAATGTTATGGTTGATTAATGGGGACAATTTTCTCAGATAAAGTTAGTGTTTCCCACTTTGGCTATGCTATGTGGGGTATATTAGAACTTGGCTCTGGGAAAGCTTTATAGTTGATCTATGCTCATTAACCACTCATTGACATACAATCTCACTTCTAAAAATGAATTTAATAAGAGATTGAAATTTTCAAAGTGGATAATCCTTTTGCCTTTTTTTAACTAAAAAAGTCATGTACCTGGGTTATCTGGAAACCAGGCAAAGATTTCGGGGGACATCACAGGAGTATCACCCATGAGGTTATAATTGCATGACTCAGGTCCAATATATACAACAAAGAGGGGTTTATTAACAAATTGGAAATGGAAGAAAAGGGAAGTATCTTTAAGGTCATAAATGACCAAGATGCCCCTACCCCAGATAGTGTTCAAAGTGAAGCTGCTTGTATAAGAAGATAAAGTCTAGTCCACAAGAATCCAGAGCTGGTGGCACACCAATTAGTGGTGGATCACATGCCCACTCATGCGGCAGCTGGAAGTTGTCACATGTAACACTGCGATATCATCAACAGATGAATAATAATGGAAGGAAAAGAGGGTTTTCGTGAATGGGACCTATACATAGAGGAAAATTCTATGAATAAAGTGCAGTTCAAACTCAAGTTGTCAACTTTGTGGCAATATTATCACAGTGCTATTAAGTAGGAGCAGGAGTCAGGAGTCGAAAGTAAAGAGAAATATCAAAATAGAGCTGTTAGGTCTCAAAGAGCAACATGTTGAGCCACACTTATTTAGCAATTAAAGTAAATGACTGTCTAAAGGGAAGTGGGAGTTTTAACTTGAGCACCTGAGAGATTAGTTAATAGTCCCATTATATTTAAGAATTGTGTGCAAAGATAGTTTGATACTGAAAAAAAATCCAAAATTTTCAATAGACACTTAAAGGGGTGCGTGGATACAAAAAATTTAAAGACCTATTAATTCATTAATTCACAGAAGTTAGTGCAGAAATTCTCATTGGCCCAAAATGTATTTTACTCAGTGTTTACAGTTGTTATTCTATGCAAAGTGGACAGAAGTTTTACAGAGACAAGCTTTACACTATGCTTAAGTTTTTGGGTATTTCCTACTTTATTTTAGATAAGCCAGGTTAGCCCTTAAGAAACTGTATTATAAAATGCTTTCTTTGGAAATTATTCAAATGTGAATTTTACAAATGTGATTATTAATAATTATATCACCAAGTTCTATGAATGAGGCACTTGTTGTCCCTGCAAATTGTTGCAGTCAAAGAAAATGTCTTATTTATAAAGAATGAATATAGAAAATTAAATTTCAAAGCAATATACAGTTTTGAATAGATGTAGCTTTTTCAATCTACTTATAATTAATTAGCTGTATGTAGCTGAATAATTTAACATCAAGAAAATACAGCTCTTTCTTATTTTTAATAGCTATTTTTTTTCTGGATTGTCTGCCCTGTGGTTTGCATTTCTTTTTACCTGACTCCCTAGTGTAGTGCATTTTTAAATTCAATTGTTCAGAATATATTTCTTGAAAGCCACCTACAAACTTGACACTATTATAAACTCTAGAGGGTAGGGGAAGTAACATTCCATTAAGTAAAATACTCTGCTTCACACTTGAAACAGTTTAGAGTTTATTTCTGGAGAATATCATATGTCAAATAACAATATATGGTAGAAAGTTCATGATTGTCATATTTGTTCTATAGAAAGCATGTTTAATGGATTTTACAGCCGTACTGGAATAGTCTATGAATTAATAAGGAGTTGTGTTAATGTTTGGAGAATAAATAGCATTTATTGATCATGTAAAAAGTGAATTCTTTTCTTATTTTTTGATTGACAATTATGTTTGTCTCATAAATTATCAAACTTTCATATTTCTATTCCTGAACCTGTAAAAGTGGTACCAAAGCAATCCTCTTTCCCGAGGTTATGATTGGTGACTAATGCATTGGTTGCATGGTAGATCCTCAACAGAATAGTACACAAAAGCTGTCCTCTTCATGAAATAACTGGAATTAAGCCCGTGGAGTTTTTGTACTCAATTTTCCTCATCCACAAAGTGAAATTGTCACTTATAATTGGGTAGACATATTTACATACAATATACACACACTAATGCAACCTCATTAAAATGCATATTACTAGAATGTCTTATAGTATATAAATTTAACTGTTTTTTGTATGTTCATTTATTGGTTCTTGCAACAACTAAGTTTTGAGCATCGACAAATAAAGGTGACTATCTCTGGCAAATTCCTGTACTCATGAGTAGTCCTTATTAATTAGAAAATACTTGATAAGAATAACTGTATCTGAGAAAGGAAAAAAAATACCTGGTTAGAAAATTGGTAATGAACATAGAGTTGGAGTGTGGTTTAAATTGTTATTTAAGAAGCTATCACTGAAGATGCATGGTTTTAAAATAAAGGATGATTCTTATATTTTCACAAATAAAACTGAACAAGTTGGACACAGAGCTTAATGCTTTGTATCTCAAATCATCTGATAGCTAATTAGAAGAGTTGATTCCTGTACTTCTCTTTTGATAAACATTAAATATTTTGGGGAAAAGGCTAGGTCTCAACATTTTAAGAGCAGTGTATGGATGATCCTTCTGCAATTGGGTCCTCAACTACAGTTTAAAATATAGTCTCTGAAAATTGTCATTTTGTCATTTTGTCATTTGTTATTGTTGAATTTTTTCTTCCATCACTAGTGAGCATTTGAATAGCTGAAGCAGGATATAGCAGAGATGATGAGTACCTTTGAATAATTAATTTTAGTTTCAGATTTGCATAATTTATGAGCACAAAACTCCTTTACTGACCATTTTCACTTAATTTCCAGTATGGGGGTACCTTTACATATAGTTCCCTACTATCAGCACCAAAGTCTCAAATTTCTAGATCCTGTGCATTGAGCCCTAATATTTAACAATGGAAATGCCAAGAATTGGGAGATGAAAGACACAAGTATTATTTCAGCATTTTTGAACCCATAGTAACTAAATATGTAGTTTATTAAAAGCAGAAACATATACTTAATGAAATTAAATAGAACATTAAAAATCTCACCAACTGAAGCTTTATTTCTTTAAAGAAATGTTGCATACTCCACTCTTGTTTAAGACATGAACAATATCACCACATTGTATGTATATTTTAATTTCATCCTTACTCTGGTTACCTGGAATTCCAATATTATGTCTCTCTCCTTAGAGCCTATGTTTTCTAAAAGAAATTATTTCTACTCTAGATGACATCATTTATTTTTTTTTCTTAGTGGATAGAGGTTCTTTACTGACAAAGTAGGTATTAATAAGTCAAAGTCATGGTAACTGAGACATGAATAACATGTCTTCATATCTGAAAGGGTTTTGCCCTCTCAAAATGTCAGGGATTTTTTCCTCCTTTCAAATACAAATAACTGGATGGGATAACTCTTTCCTCCCTCCAAGCCATCTCTTTTCTTTCTCAGCCTTCAGTAGAGACCTAGACATTTACAGATTCCCTGGGAACTGAGATTGGTTCTTTTGCAATAAAATAGGGGAGCAGCAGAGGCTAACATAGTTACCAAAGATCTCACAGGTATGAGACAAGGAAGAAAGTACAAGGAAAGTACAAGGAAAAATATGATAAAGTTTGATTAAATTCAGATTGATAGAGAAGCAATCATTCTTCTAAGGAATAAAGAACAGATGAATTTTAATGCCTGTGAATACATGCATATTTGTATAGAGAGAGGATTAATTAAAAAGAAGCTTAATAGAAAAATATTTTTGATAAGGAAATTAAATACTGAAGGATAAATTAAGGCAAGAGAAAGCTACAAATAGCTTGACTTATACGTCACTTCATACTGTGATACACTATCACCAGCAAATTATTATAAACTAAAAATAATTACCCATCTGGTCTAAGAAATCCCTTTTGTGTACTGGTAAACTTATTAGCATTAAATATATGTACTTTTTCCTGAGAATATCAGCACCTGTTACGATGATAATTATCTTTTAATATGATTTGATTGTGAAATCTAAACTTTCTGTAGGTTCAGTTTATAATTACTATATGGCATATTTGTCTAGTTACATAACAACCGCTGGTCATATTCTTCATTGTCACAAACATTATAGTGAATCATTGACAAATCAAATTACATCAAGTCTGATAAAATACTTGACTGTAAAGATGTTTAGGAGATTATTGCCTCTTTTCATTATGCTGGAAGTTTTTCCTTTTGTTGAATCAGGACAGACAGAAACAAACAGGGCTGCAGAAAACACATATAAGATCTTTATCTTATTTACATTTGCAATAAATAATGAAAAGTTACAATGTCTGCTAGATTACTCAATATTTTATGGACAATAATAGTTCTAAGTGATTATGAAATATAGTATCACTTATGTTTTAAAAAATTGGCCTGTGTTATGTACTGAATTTATGCTAGATGATTTCAGTTGAACAATATTTATGAATAGTGACTTAAGGAATTTGATTTTTCTATTTTCTGAAGGCCACAGATCAATTAATGGCTATACATGATTATTTTATCTCTAGTCATCCCACCAAGACACTAAATACTAGTTAGGTTAGAGTCATTTACAGTAATGAGTAAATGCTTAGAAAATCCAACTAGCTATCAATCACAGTTTTTTATTGCACACTAAAATACATTTAATGATTATATTAAATGCTTGTCCCAATAAAATAAAACAATGTAGTAACTAACAGTTTCCAGAAAACACATGAAATAGATTGGATGCAGAGATAAAGTATGACCTTAAAAAATTATCTGCCTGAATAAGATCAATATGGGTAATATCTCTCTGTTTTCATAGGTAACAAAGGGTTGGGCTTACACTATTCACAAGTGCAAAAGTGAAGAGATGTCTTTGGGTCATTTCTGTTTTGCTTTGTTATCTATAGTACCAAATCATATTTTTCAAATGTGAATTTATTGAGTGAACAGATAGGACTACAGGATAATTCTATTTTAATCATTTCTATAAGGCATTTTTTATTTTAAGAGGTAGCAAGAATTGACCAACTATACCTGGATAATATCAAAAACAAATAGTGTTTCCCATCGCTGTACACATTCCCTGAAGAACAGGATATCACACAAATTCTGCCACAGAGAAAAGTATCTCTGATCTGTCACCTAACAACTCTGAGATTCATTTTTTTCCCTCTATTTGAAAACAAGGTTAAGTATATTCTCTAAAGCATTTTACAACACCAATAACTATAAAATCTATAGCTATCAATTGAAAGTGTTAGGTAAATGTGTTTGTGCATTTTCTGGTTAGAATGGTGACTTTTATAAATATTTACCAAGGTCAAGTTCTGAATCAGTATGTTCAAATACCTGTAATCGCCATATTACTATTGAAAGACATTAAAGACAAACATTAAGAGAAACTATAGTCTTTCAAAGAATGACATTTCTTAAATAACAGTTTCTATGGGTTCATATATAATTGTTTATTAAAATGTTCTAATTATGATGGCTTATCATTCCTGAGTTTTTAAAGTCTGATTTTAAATTTCATGATTCACATAACTGAGTTTCATGACTAAACTGAAAGTGTTTTCCATCAAATCTTCTGTTTTAGTAATACTTATAACAACAATGTCCTGCAGGGTGAAAGCTCAGAGAGAAATGTATTATATTTATTTATATAAATTTATTTCTTTTTTATAAAAAGAAATCATTTTTTTCCCCAACTATAGGGTTTCTCCCCTTGGCTGTGGTCACCATAGTTTTCCTTTCAAGAAGATACCCAGAATCCTCCACACCCCAGGGAACTCTCCTCTCTACTCTCCCCCTCTTTCCCCCCCACCCTTCCTTGATGTCTCAGATCTAAGTCCACTTTCATGGGTCACTTTGATTTCTCTAGTTTACACATGCAGGTATAAAAACTTGGTGTTTATCTTTCTCTTGGTTCACTTTGCTTAAAACATTCCCTCCCAGTTTTATTCATCTTCCTGCAAATGACATGGTTTTCTCTTTTTTGATTACTGAGTACTATGCATCATGTACATGTACCACATTTTTGTTCCACTCATCTGTTCTGGGTCATTTAGGTTGTTTCTATATTGTGGCTATAGATAATAGTGCTAGTGGTGCTATAAACATTGGAGTTCAGATTACCTCTTGAATGAGTTTTTGTGATCTCTGAAGAAATACGTACGACTAGAACTGGGGATTGTTTAGTAAACTCATTTTTCCCTTTTCAGGAACCCCCACACTTCTCTTTACTGGACTCAGTCTACATTTCCACCAATGGTGTAATAGGGTTCATTTTCCTCAGCCTTGCTGCATGTGTTGCTTATTTATTTATCTAGATATGAGTCAATCTCACAGTTGTGAGATGATTTTGATTTTGGTTAGCATTTCCCTGATGATAAGTGATGTTGAGTGTTTTCTCATATGCCTGCTGACCACTACGTGTCTTCTTGTGAGAAGCACTTACTTAGATTTTCTTTGCCTGTTTGTCAATTTGGGTTGTTTGTTTTCCTTTTATTGAGTTGTATATATGTTTTGTATATTTTAATCTAGTTATTATTCAGATGCATAGTGTACAAATATTTTCTCCCATTCAGGAGGGTGTTTTGTGTTTTGATAACTTATCTTTTACTGTACAGAAACTTTTTAATTTGATATAGTCCCAGTTGTTTATGTTTGCCTTTTTTTTTTTTGATTCTCGAAATGAATATGCAAAGATATTTCTAAATTCTGTGTCATGGAGTGCTTTGCCTATGTTTTCTATCTGTTATGATTACAGGACTTACATTCAAATCATCTATCCATTTTTGTGTTGCTATCATGTACAGTGTGAGACAATGGTCTAGTTTCACGCAATCTGGTTAGTAACTCAGCACCATGTAATTTTTGTTTTCATTTAAATTTTTTATTATTTGCACTTATATACCTAAATGCATACATACATACATACATACATACATACATATATATACATATATATGTATATATATTGCATCATTGTCTACTCTGATATTCTCCCATAACCTTATGACCTATATGCCATATTAGTCTTTTGTGCCCTCACCCACCCACGTTCTCTCCCTCCTCCCCCCTCTTGCTCTATGCATTCGTTCTGTTGGCCGTGTTTTTCTCAAGCATCTGTATGTTTGTTTTTCTTATATCCCTCAAATAAGTGAGACATTCCATATTTCTCTTTTTCTTTCTGGCTTATTTCTGCTAGGATGAGTCCTTCTAGCTCTGTCCATGTTGCTGCAAATATCATTTGTCTTCTTTGTTGTGTAATATCCCATTGTGTAAATATACCACAACTTTCTGATGCATTTATCTATTTTTGGGACATTTGAGTTGTTTACCTATCCTGACTATTGTAAATAGTGCTGCAATAATCATGTGAGTACAGGTATCCTTATGAATGAGTGTTTTTGTGTCCTTTGGGTAGATTCCCAAGAGTGGGATTGCTGAGTCAAATGGTATTTCTACTTTCAGTTGTTTGAGGGTCCTCCATACAGCTTTCCATAGTGGCTGGACCAGTTTCCTACCAGCAGTGTAGGAGTATTCCTTTTTTTCCACATCCATGTCAACACTTGTTATTGCCTATTATTTTTTTGTGGGCCCCATTCTTACTGGTGTAAGATGGTATCTTACTGGTGTAAGAGTGTTCCTTTTTCTGTATATCTGTGTCAACACTTGTTGTTGCCTATTTTTTTTTTAATATGGGTCATTCAACACAAATGGTATCTCAGTGTTGTTTTGATTTGCATTTCCCTGATTATTAGTGATGTGGAACATTCTTTCATATGCCTATTGGCTATCTGTATTTCCTCTTTTGAGAAGTATCTTTTTAGTTCTCTCCATTTTTTGACTGGACTTTTTACTTTGTTTTTGTTAAGTTGTATGAGTTCTCCATGTATCTTTGTTATCAGACCCTTATCACTTGTATGGAGGGCAAAATTTTTCTCCCAATTGGTTGGGCTTCTTTTTGTTTTGTTTATTGTCTGTTTTGCTCTACAGAAGTTTTTTACTTTTATGTAGTCTTAGTTGTTTATGTTTTCCTTCATTTTTTTTGCCATCTGTAAATGTGTACAGAAGTGGATTTCTGAAGTATAATTCATGGAGGGTTTTGCCCAAGGTTTCCTCTTTGTATTTTATGGTTTCAAGTCTTACATACAAGTCTTTTATCCATTTTGAGTTGATTTTTGTACAAGGTGTGAGAGTATTATCTTGGTTTATTTTTTTTCATGTCGTGTTTCAGTTTTTCCAGCACCATTTAATGAAGAGTCTGTCCTTGTCCCAGTGTATGTTTTTTTGCCCCTTTGTCTAAGTTTAGTAGACTATATATGTGTGGTTTTATTTCTGGGCACTTGATTTTGATCCGCTGATCTGTCTTTTTTTGTACTAGTGCCATATTATTATGACTTTGTAGAGTAGTTTGAAGTCTGAGATTGTAATACTTCCATTGTCTTTCTGATTGTCAAGAGGGTTGCAGCACCATGTATTGAAGAAACTTTCCTCATTCCAGGATATATTTTAATTCTTTCTCATGTATTAGTTTGTCCATAAAAAGTATTGTTTTATTTCTAGACTCTGAATTATTTCCATTGGTTTAAGATTTAATGATCATTCAAATGGAAGTAAAGAAATAGGAAATATTGATTACCTGGTGTGATGATATTTATTTTCTTGTTTGAGAGTCTCTCAGAGTGAAATATTTTATCCCACTGTTGACATGAGTAGTTTGTATAAGTGCTGAGGGTAGACATTGAGATGCCTAATGATAGCATTTTCAATCCAAATATTTAATTTACATGTATTGTATAGGAACATTATTTAGCCCTGTTTGTAGAAAGAAGTTATTCATTAATAATTGAAGATTGTAGCTACAAATAAAAATGTTGTCTTCTACAACTGAATGCACAATTTCAGAAAACATGGTTCAAATATACAAATTAATCCTAGGGAACTTATTTGCAGATATTACATAATTCATATATTCATTAAATTTTTTAGGGTAAAATTTCTGTATTATGCAGTTGTTTTAACATCTCTATGCCCTGAATGAGATTTGATTCCTTAATTCTACAAAATTTAGATTTCACTGAAGAAATATAAATTATGGGATCATTTTATAAAGAACTTGGCAATTCTAAATAAAAATGATACCAGAAGGATTTCTAGCTTTTCACTTTTTACTGACAAATACTTTATGTCTTTGACTGATTATTTGCTTGGTTTCTCTGTACTGCACATGTAAGCAAAATCAACTGTTATTTATTTTTCTTCTTCTGGTTAGATATTACATAATTTAGTAGTTACAAACACTTAAGATTGAAATTAAATTGATATGCAACAAACTTTACCTATATAAGTTATATAATTTAATGCTTTTTAAAAAACTTTTAGGTGAGAAATGAAACATTTTTTTAGGTGAGAGTACACACTGCAGAGTGAGTATGGGCAGATACAGAATAAAATCACCTAACTTATTATGTTTTAATTTAGGTAGACATATAGGAGACATCATCACAATAGGATATAAACATACTATCATCAAAAAGTTTCCTCATGCTCTTTTGTAATCTCCTTATGCTCCATCCTACTCAATTAGGTAATTGCTGATTTACTCTGACATTAAATATTCATTTCTATTTCCCTACAGTATTATATAAATTAAACAATCATATATGCATTTATTTGTGCCTATTAAAATAAGCAACACATTATTTGAGATTGACCTATGATGTAATACATCGATAGTTCATGTTATATTACTGAGTGGTAGCCCAGTGTGTGGATACACCACAGTTCACCTACTCACCTGGCTATGAACTTTCGATGTTAGGTTTTTGACTAACAAAGCTTTTATGAACATTTATGTACAAGCTATTTCTGTTTTCCACAGCAAATTGGTGAAGCTGTTTCAATTTACATTGTTACAAGCAGTATATAAGAGTTTTGATTGTTCCACATATTTGCAAGTATTTTTCAAATTAGTCCATTCTAATATTACAGTTATGTACTGACATATAGTAGGTAGATCATAAAATGCTATTATGCTTTTAATTTATATTTACCCAAACACAATCTTGAAGGCATCTTTGTACGTGCTTATTTTGTCATCAGTAAATATTTTTTAAGTGGGGTATAAAAATATTTTAGTCTCTTTAAAATTCTATTGCCTTTTCTTAGTTCTTATTTGTGTATACTAGAAATATTTTCCTTACTGTTTTTTGATATTTCAGATTTTCTTAAAAGTGGCATTTGAAGAACAGAAATGCTAAATTTGTTGTATTGCTATATTTTACTTACTTTCTATTTTGGAATGTGTTTGTTGCACCTAATCAAAGTTGATAAAGATTTTATTTTAGTGGTTTAGTGGTTTTATTCTTAATGAATATTTTGTTATTTTTCATTTGGTGGATAATAACTATAAAAATAAAATAAAAACAGTCTAGCACCATTTACTGAAGAATTACCTACCATTTCTTCACTAAAAAAGAAATCTCCCTTTTCAGTCATATGATATATGTGTGGATATGTATATTTCTAGACACTCTAAATTGTTGCCTTATTCTATTAGATGCCAAAAATCTATCTAGAACTCAGTATTACATTTCTTGATTTTTTTAATGCTTGGATTATAATAAATCTATAGTCAATTTGGAAGGAATTTATTTTAATATTGGGTATCATAATGTAATGAAGTCATAGCTATAGCAAAATATATTTTATGATGAGAATTATATCTCAATATGATGAGATTTTAAAGTTTTGAGGTTTTCAGGAAACATCTTAGATACATTTTCTCATATTTTTCCCTGTCTTTCATATTTTTGTTTTTTTAAATCGTATTTATCCTCTTTAACTTCAATTTCCCTTGCTCATTATTAATATGCAGAAGTGCAGATATTTGTATATTGACCTTGTGTCTGGAAACAGGAAGCTCATAAAAGCTTTGATGTGTTACTAAATTTATCTGTTAATTTGAGTAGCTTTATGAGTAATTTTTAATCTATTTTTTCTATACATAGTCATGCTTTCTGTGTGAATAAAATGTTTTTAATTCTTACTTTATAATGTAGATTGGGGTGTTTCCCTAATATAGTGATAATTGTAAGTGATGGCAGATATTTTTTGTTTCTAATTTTATTTGGGCAAGTATTCAGTCTCTCACCACTTGACAAGTGTGATTTATCATGAATGCCTTTATTAGAAAAAGAAATATCCTTGTATTCCTAGTTTTATGAGGGATCTTACCAGGGGTAATTTAGATTTTGCTGCTGAGTGATTTTTTTTTTTCTGGTTGATTTCTTTAGGATTTAAGAATTATCCTTAATTTTCTAACACTCTTGTAACCAAGTACTACATACCACGTGAATACATAATTATTCATGAAAATTTTGTCTGTCATCATTCTCAAAGTTAAAAGTCTTAAATCAAGGCACTGCAGGACCATCTTGGGTGGAATTCCTTCTCACCTCTTCTTGTCTTCTGGTGATGACTGGAAATTCTTTGTATTTATGTACCCCACTGGTAGTTATATCACTGATTCCTGCCTCAGGGGTGGTGACATGGCATTCTCCCTGCATGTCTCTCTCTGTGTTATTTCATATCCTCTTGTAATGAAAGTAGTTAGATTAATAGTGAACTCTACTCCAGTATGATGTCATCTTAATTCATTATAACTATGATGATATTTCCAAATAAGGTAATACTTTTGAGGTTCATGGAAAGTCATAAGATGTGTGGAGTTACAACACTATCCATCCAATCCATACTAGGAAATTGGTATCATATATATATATATATGATATAAATTGATATATCATATATATTGGTATCATATATATATGATATATATTGATATATGATATACATATATATGATATAATTGGTATCATATATATATATATATGATACCAATTTCCTAGTAGTATATATACCCTAGTAGTATATATATATATACTTCTTTCCTAGTAGTATATATACCCTTTCTTCTTTCCTAGTAGTATATATACCCTTCTTTCCCAGTAAGATTTTTTGTTATTTTCATGAATTTACTTAAACAATATTATTTTTTAACTTTTTTTCAAATATAATATTTTTATTTCATACATAGTTTATGAATTAGTTCTCTAGGCTGTATAACAAATTATTGCAAACTGAGCAGCTTAAAATTAAAGGAACTTATTCTCTCAAATTCTATATATCAGAAGTTCATAATCAAGGTGTCAACAGTGTTGGCTCTTTCTGTTAACTCTGAGAAAAGGTCTACTCCATGCCTTTCTTCAGTCCTCTAATCTGTGCAGACATTCCTTAGCTGTGTCAATAGAACTTTAGTTTCTCTCTATATTTCATATGGTATTCTTCCCTATGTGTACGAGTGCCACCTCTTTTCACTTACAAGAATATTCTGATTGGATTTCAGACTGCTTTTTTCATCCAGGATGATGTTGTCTTGGAATTTTAAACTGAATTACATGGGCAAACACCCTATTTCCAAATATAGTCCAGTTTACAAGCACCAGGCCATAAGACTGGTACTTGTGGGAATCACTATATACCCATTGAAATTCACATTCTATAAAGTTCACATTCTATAAAACCTGTGACTTGTTTTTAATATAATGACAAAGTTTGTAATCATCAACATTATCAAATTCACAATTATTTCATAATTCCTGAAAAACCCTATGTTCATTAGCAGATATTCAAAATTTCCCCAACTTCAGTCTCAGCAGCCAGTAGTCAACTTTTTTCCTACTGACTTGCTATTTCTGTTTATTTTATATAGCTATAACAATATATCTGATGTGTGTCTGTTTTCTTCTTACCATAATATTTTTGAGTTTCATATCATAATGTCAGTATTTTATTAGTTTTCATGGTTGACTCAGACTCAATCAAATGATCATATATTTTGTTTATTTATTAGGTAATGGAAATGTGAGCTTCTATATTTTAAATTCCTATAGAAAAATTTGTATTTAAGTTTACTTTGGATAGGTGCTATCAATTCTTACAAGTATCAGTGAGGTTTAGAATTTTAAACAATAAAAAAGAAACCTTATATTGGTATGTTTTGTTTTCAATAAGGAAAAAATTATAATTACTAATGTAATTACCATTTTCATGTCTTTGTAATACCTTTCCATAGACACACATTTTCTTAATGCATAATTTTTCCTATGCCAGAATTAATTTATCTGATATTTCTTATAATTTATATCCAAACTAAAAGAAATGGAAGGTCATAATTAAATTTATGCTAAGAAAGATAAGATAAAGGAATGGGCATTATACAACAGCTAAAGGATTTATAGGATGATATAACATTCATGAATATAAATGCACAATGAAGGCGCACTAACCTATATGACCACAATTAACAAACCTAAAATGAAACAATAGCCATAACACAACTGTGGTAAAGGACATCCTATTTATGTAAATATGTGCTCAACAAACCAGGGAAAACAACAACTACAACAATTTTAAATGAGTAATTTGGTCATGTGGCACTATCAAACATTTTAGGACATTTAAGGCCAAAAAATTGAGCACATATTTGACTCCTGGTTATCTAAGAATGCAAAAACACCAATTTGAAGGAATATTTCCACTCCTTTGTTGATTATTTACAATAGCTGAGTTATGGAAAGGATCTATATGCCCATTGAGAGAGCAGTGAGATAAGTAGATACTTAATGCATATACAATATATACATATATAATATACATATATAACGTACTTAATACATATATAATATACCTTACATAGCTATATCTATATCTTATCTTATATATACACACACTGGTGTACTAGAGAGCTATAAAATCTATTATATGTCTATATATCTATCTCTCTACTATCTATTTATATTTATATATTTTATTTGGGGCAGCATGAATGAAACTGGAAGGGACCATGCGTAGCAAAATAAATCAGAAGGAAAAGCACAAATACCACATGATCGGGGAACTGTTAAACAAAACCAAATTAAACCTTAGAAATATGACTGAAGAACTGGAACTCACAGAGGAAGGGAGGAAAGAGAGGGAGTCAGGGAGGAATGGAGCCTTGTGATCTAGTACAGAGATACTTAGATCCTTAGGTGTGCTTGGATGAAGGGAGTAGAATGGTAAGATACATCTGAGAAAAGGTGAAACCTAAATGTAACCTTAAATCATATACAGAATTGAAAACCAACGTTGTTTCAATAAAGAAAGAGCAAGATATAAACTTGTATTGTTTCTGACAAGCAACATACAGTAATCATTATAGTTCCTTCTCTTTGGATACAACCTATTTTTATGACTATGCTTATTATATTTTCTTTATCATTGCTTTTGAAGAATTTCAGTGAGTTATGTCTTAATCTCATTTCCTGCATCATTCTTGCACTATAGAGTTTTTCATCTTCCTGTAATTGTAGATTTCAATTTTTTTGTCAATTATTGGTCTTTATATCTTTTTATTGGTCTTTATATCTTTATATCTATATATTTTAATTTTTTTAATTGACTAATTTTTCATTTTGCAAATTGGTTGATAACACTATATATAATTTAGTAGTATAGGGCCACACCTCTTTGGATATATTTTATGTCTCCATACCTATCAAAAAGGTACTGATTATCTCCACTAGAGCCTATTGAACCTTCTCCCTTTTGTTCTTTTGTTCTTCATCCAGACCTTTGTTTCAGTACAGATATCTGTAGTCTATTTATTGTTTTTGTTACTTTATATTCTACAATCAGTGAAGTCATCTGATATTTGTCTTTCTCCTGTTGAATGACTTTGCTTAGCATATTCCCCTTCAGTTTAATCCTGGTCATCACAATGTGAAGATTTAATCACCTTTTGTATAGCTGACTAGTATTCATGGTGTATATTATTCATTGACTTTGCCATTTAGCAGTCATTGGGAAATAAGATTGTTTCCGTAACTTATATTCTGGGAAACCTTCATTTTTTGTATAGGACCTGAACCAGTCTGCATTCCCTCCAATTGTGTACAAGTGTTCATTATATTGCATATGTTCAGCTTTTCTTTTTCTTGTATATACATTCTCGGAGGTATCAGCTCTTATCTCATTAGAGTTTTGATTTGCATTAAAATGATAATAAGTGAAGTGCATTTTTCATATACCTATAGGTCACCTGTATCTTCAATGCTAAATAGACATTTAGCACTCTTGCTCTTCTTGTATTACTTTTTTGTTTGTTTACTGTTGTTAAACAGTATATGTCTTCATAGATTTTATTAATCCTTTGTTAAATATTTGCCGTGCAATTATTTACTCCTACTTTTTAAAAAAGTTTATTAGGCATTTATTTGACAATTAAAATGTGCCTTTTTAATTATAGTTCCAATTGCCATGTAGAATATTTTTGGCTTGGAATAGTCCTCTTTGTTTATTTTCGGTTTTGCTTTCCTTATCTTTCTAATTTAGTCAGCAAAAACAATACTGAATTCAAAACTGAAATATATTATCTATATTTTCTTGTATGTTATGATTTCAGTTGTCATATTCTAGTGTTTAGTCATTTTGATTTAATTTTTATATAATTAAAGAAATAGTGATCTAGTTTCATTCTTTTGTATATGGTGGTCCAGTTTTCCCAACAGTTTTTGTTGGAGGTTTCCTTTCTTTATCGTACACTCTTGGCTCTTCTGTCATAGATTAACTGTTCATTTAAATATGGGGTTATTTCTGAACTCTCAGGTTTATTCATTTAATATGTGCATATATTTTTATTCCAGTACATTTAGTTTTGATTACCTCACCTTGGCAGTGTAATTGAAGATTGTGAGATCGGTGCTGCTGTTCATTTCTGTCAGAACATCTTTGACGACTAAGGTGTTTGTTTGTTTTTAGCTCCATGCTAATTTCAGTAATATTCCCCAATTTCTTTGAAAAATGTCATAGAAATATTTATAGGGATTGCATTGATTTTGTACATTGCTGAAGATAGTCTTTCTTAAAAGGTTAAATTTGCCAATCATGAGCAAGAAATGGCTTTTCATATATTTTTTGTTTTCTATTTCATTTCTTTCAATGCTGTTTTATAATTTTCCAGGAAAATTATTCACTATTTTTTAAAAGATTATTAGCCATTTGTTTTTAATGACGTTATACGCACACATATATTTGCTCTATGGTGCCCTTTATTTATTTATTTTTGATTGCACATGTATAGATTTTTTTCATCATTGTATTCCCAACACTTTCCTACAATCTTGTCATTTGTGAACTGTCATCTTAATCTGTTATGCCTATCCCTTCTCCCTTGCTCTATGCTTCAGTTCTGTTGACTGTTAGTTTTAAGTTTTAATTGTCTTTTTGTTTGTTTCCTTATATCTTACATATAGGTGTGGTCATCCAGTATTTCTCTTTTTCTTTTTGGCTTATTTCCACTAACATGATTCTATCTAGGTTCATCCACATTATCACAAAAGCATCAAAGTCATCTTTTTTGATGGTGGTATAAATTCCATTGTGTATATATACCATAACTTTCTGATCCTTCATCTGTTTTGGGGCAGTTGGGGATTCCCAGAAATGGGATTGCTGGGCTGAATGAGCATTCCATTTTTAGTATTTTGAGAGTCCTTCCCAAAGCTTTCCGCAGTGATTTGACCAGCTTGCATTTGTACTAGCAGTGTGAAAGTGTTCTTTTTTGTCCACATCCACACTAGGACCTCTTGTTGCATGTATTTTTGATATGGGCCATTCTTACAGGTGTAAGATGACTTCTCATTATAGCTTTGATTTGCATTTCCCTGACTATTAGTGATGTTAAGCACTTTTTCGTGACTATAGGTCATTTGTACTTCCACTTTGGATAAACGATTTTTTTAAATCTCTTCCCCCCCCACCTTTTTTTTTTTTTATGAGACTAGGTCTTGCTATTTTTGCCCATAAAACCAGGGTACCACACACTCAAGCAATCCCCAGCCTCAGCTTCCCAGGTAGCTGGGATTACAGGAGCATGCCACCATGCCCAGCTATGTTTTTTGGGGGACTAGGTACTCGAACCATGATCCCCAACCCAAGCCGCTTCATAGACTGAAGCTTACAGGCACACGCCACCGTGCCTGGCACTTCTCCCCGTGTTTTGACTGGACTTCTTGCTTTGTTTTTGTTCAGTTGTGAAACTGGGTGCCCCCCCACTTTGGGCTGTGGTGGTTGGCCCTGCCCCTGCCCCACCCCCTTGTGGGGGCGTGACAGTTAAAAACTGAGGGAGGAAGCAGATTTGCAGGAGAAGCAGAGAGAGGAGCTTGGGACCACGTGAAGCTGAGAGCTCAGAGGTTTTGGCACCTGGAGGAGGACACAGGAGCGGAGCCTTCCAGGGCTCTTGGAGCATCTGACCCTGAAGGTAGGAGCCATGGTGTGAGGGTGAAGGAGAGGCAACCAGGAGGAAGTGCTGAGCCAATATGCAACCCAGAAAGATCCTCCAGTGCCTACCTCTGAGGTTTGGAGGGGCAAAGGGGCATCATTTGGACTGTGTTTAGGACTGTTGGACTAAAGGTTGACTGCAGTAAGATAACTGGCCATTTGTGGCTTTAAAAAGAAACGTTTCATTTTCTTGGTTAACTTTCCTTGTTAATAAAATCCTTTGTTAAACTGCATTTTGAGAGGCAACTGCTACGTGCCGGTGATATGGCCCTGTGGCTTCTAAGTTGGAGGCTTTTGTACCTCCTTTACAACCCGATTTTAGTTGTGTGAGTTCTTTGTGGATCTTTGATATCAGAAACATATCACTGTATGGAGGGCAAAATTTTTTTCCCATTCAGTTGGGTGTTTTTTGTTTTGGTTATTGTCTCTTTAACTGTGCAGAAGTTTTTTAATTTGATGTAGTCTGGCTGTTTATGTTTTCCTTCTTTTTTTTTAGCATCTGTTTGTGTGCTCTGATAGAGGTTTCTTACGTATATCTTGAAATGTTTTGTCCATATTTTCCTCTATGTGTTTTATGGTTTCAGGTCTCATATTCAAATTTTCTTACCATTTTGAGCTTGTTTTTGTATTTGCTGTGTGGGAGTAGTCTAGATTTTTTTCTTTCTTTTCTTTTCGTTTCTTTTCTTTTTTTTTTTCGCATATAGAAGTTCAGTTTTCCCAGCACCGTTTATTGAAGAGACTATCCTTGTTCCACTATATATTCTTTCTTCTTTTATCAAAGATTAATTGATATTCAGCTTCATTTCTGGGCTTTCAATTCTGTTATATTGGTCTGTGTGTCTATTTTTGTTCCAATTCATAGCTTTGTAGTATAATTTAAACTCTGGGAGTGTAATACCTCCATTGTCTTTCCTCTTAGCCAGGAGAGCTGTGACTATTTGAGGTTTTTTTATTGTTCCAAATGAATTTTAGTAATATATTTTTGATTTCTTTGAAGAATGACATTGAGGTTTTTATTGGAATTGCATTGAATCTGTAGATTGCTTTTGGTAGAATGGCCATTTTGACAATGTTAATTCTTCCAATTCATGAGCAGGGGATATCTTTCTAATTTCTGTCTTCTTCAAATTTTTTTAACAGTGATTTATAATCTCTTTGTATAAGTCTTTCACATCCTTTGTTAAGTTTATTCCCAGGTATTTCATTTTCATTGGTACAATTGTAAATGGAGTAATTTTCTTTATTTCTTCTTCTTCAGAGCGATATTTTACATACGCGAAAGCTACTGAATTTTGTGCATTGATTTTGTAGTCTGACTCTACTGACTTGGTTTATTATTTTCACTAGGTTTTCTGTAGAATTCTTAGGATTCTCTCTATATTTTATCATATCATGTGCAAAAATTGATAGTTTTAATTCTTGTTTCCTTGTTTGGGTTCCTTTTTTGTTCTTTTAATATTATTACTGGCCTAATTTCTCTAGCTAGGACTTGTAGAACTATATTGAACAGTGGTAGTGAGAGTGGACAGACTTGTCTTGTTCCTGATCCCAGAAGGAAGTTTTCAGTTTCCTATGTTTAGGATAATATTGACTGTGGATTTGTTATATATAATGCTTTTATTACATTAAGGTACTTTCCTTCTATCCCCAGAATTTCAAGGACCTATGTCATAAATGGATGTGAACTTTGCCAAATTCTTTCTCAGCTTCTATTGATATATCATGTTGTTTTTCTTTCTTTTTTTGTTGAAGTATTGGATTACATTAATTGATTTTGGGGTGTTGAATCATCCTTGTATCCTTGGGATAAATCCCACTTGGTCATGGCTCAATGCATTGTTGAATTCTATTAGCTAGAATTTTTGCATCTGTGTTCATTAGAAAAGACTGGCCTGTAGTTTTCTTTTTTTGTGTTATCTGAACTTGTGATAGAATTCATTTGTAAATCCATCTGGTCTAGGACTTTCATTTTTGGGGAAGAATTTCATTACTGTTTCAATTTTACTGCTTGAGATAGGTTTATTTAGGCTTTTTGTATCTTTTTTATCTAATTTTGGATGGATAGATGCTTCTAAATATTTGTCCATCTAACAGAGGTTGTTGGACTTGTATGCATAAGATATTCATAGTAATCTCTAATTATCCTTTGCATTTCTGCTTTGTCTGTTGTAATTTCTCCTCTTTCACTTATGATTCTGTTTATTTGCATTTTCTCCCTTATCTTCTTTGTTATCCTGACTAGAGGTTTATCTATTTTTGTTAATCTTTTCAAAGAACTAGCTTTTTTGTTTTACTGTTCTTTTCAATTGCCTTTTTTGTTTCAGTTTCATTTAGTTCTGCTTGGATTTTTATTATCTCCTTTCTACATGATTTTGGAATTTTTTATTGTTCTTTCTCTGGTTTCATAGATGTGAGACTAAGTTTTCTTAATTTGTTTTCTTGTTTCTTTATGTGGGACTGTATTGCTTTATATTCTCCACTTATTACTGATTTTGCAGAATCCCATATGTTCTGGGAGGACATGTCCTTCTTTTAGTTCAACTTGAAATATTTTTATTTATTTTTAATTTCTTCATTAATCCAGTGATTTTCCATTAGTGAGGGATTCAATCTCTATGAGATGTAAAGTTTTCTCTCCTTCTTTTCATGATTGATTTCTAGTTTGATGCCTTTATTGTCTGAAAAAAATCACTGGTATGATTTCAGTCCTTGTGCTAATCTTTGACCCAGTACATGATCAATTTTAGAGAATGATCAATGTACCCTGGAAAAATATGTGTATTTCTTTCTTAAAAGGTACAGAGTCCTGTAGATGTCTATTAGGTCTCAAAGATCTAGACATTTGTTTAGGGTTACTGTGTCCTTGTTTACTTTTTGTCTTGATGATCTGTCCTTTGGTGAGAGTGGAGTGTTGAAGTCTCCTATAGCATATCTATTTTCTTTAATGTATTTTTTCAGAGATGTTAGTAATTTTCTAGTGTATTTTGATGTTTCTTCATTTGGTACATATATATTGATAAATGTTATATCTTCCTGGTGTCAGTATATATGGCCATCTTTATCTCTTATTACCTTTTTTATTGAAATCTATTTTATCTGATATGAGTATAGCTGTACCTGCTTTCTTTAGGGGTCCATTTGCTTATAGGATTGTTTTTCTAGTCTTTTAGTTTCAATCTTTAAGTTTGTTTCCTGGAGCAGCAGAAATTTGGATTCTGATTTTTAATCCATTATGCTACTGTTTCTTTTAATTGGTACGTTTAGTCCATTAATACTTAGTGTGATTATTGATAAGTGACAGTTTATACTTATCAATTTGTTCATCTTTTTTTTTCCTGTATTTTTTTTTTTTTGGTTCATGTAGTTTCCTTGTTGCTTTCTCCCTGTTCATTTTTCTTCAGTTTACATTTTAAAGCTCCTTGTAATTGTAAATGGGACTTTTTTCCTTTCTCCTCTAGCTCATTGCTTGCATATAAGGACAGGACATATTTTTATGTTGATTTTATGACTTTTCACTTCCTTGTACCGATTTTTTGCTTTTGCTTTTTTTTTGTTTTGTTTTTAGTGGATATATATGTATGTATGTATGTATGCCATGTCACCCACAAATTGTGATACTTAACTATACTCTAAATGGTTTTCTTTTTTATATTTTTCTCTTTCCTTATTCCTCTACTTAGGACTTCCAGCACTGTATCACTATGTTTAATAGTAATGGTGAAAGTAAATATTATTTCCCTTGTACCTCACCTAAGAAATGTTTTTAAGTTTTATTATTTTTTAAGCCATTCAGTATGTTAGCTGCAAGTTTGTCATATATGGCCTTTCTTTAATTGAGGTATGTACATTCTATCCCCTTTGTGTTATTTTTTTATATAAGTTGTTGATAACTTGTCAGATTTCCTCTGTATCTCTGTATCTATTTATTTATCATACTTTTTAAATCTTTTTTTTCTTTCTTTAAGGGATGGATTACGTTATGTATATGAACCATCTTAGCGTGCCTGGATTTAATTCCAATTGTAACTTCAACTGGTGCTTTAATTATTTCATCTCTTTCTTAAATCTCTTAGCTATCAATGCAAAACAATTATAGATCTCCATTCACTGATTATCTTCCAATTAGAGATCACTGCCCTTCATTATTTTATGTAAATGTCTTACTTTTATGTTTGAGATAATTATCTTTTTGTTACTTTAATTGAAAGGGAAAATACAGTCTCTTTGGCTGTATTTTGCTAGAGGCATATGCCAAAACTTGATTTTAAAATGATTAATTATATTAAAATATAGTTTACATTTAGAAAAAAGAGTATGTCAAATGTGACATTTGTTGAGTTGTCATATAATGCATGCATATATATTACATTTTATGAAATTTATTTTTATATTTTAAAAGTAACGAAACTAAATAAAAATAATATTAAGGAAATCATAATTTCCCTAAATAAAATAAAGCATAAAACATTAGTACTATATATATATAAATAATATCTTTATGTTTGCATTGTTTTGTGCATGCTCTTTGTTCATTTTATGGTCCTTATATACAACCCTATCTATAGATGTAACAACTAATGCACTTTTGCTGTTTTATTATATTTTATTGTATGAGAGTGTTATAATTTATTTACTTACTTTCTCAATTGAGTTTTATTTCCAGTTTTTTGTTATTATGAAATAATTTTGCTATAAATACTTTAACTATGAACAGTTACTCAATTCTGGATACTTAATTTGAATTGATTATTTGATGCTGAGAGTTTGTCTAAATTAACATTTAGGAAATATTACCAAATAATTTCACATGTGGGTTCAGGAATAGACTTTTTTCCTTCTATTTTAATCACATTATGACAATGCTTGTTTCTGCTACTTCAACTCTTGAGTGTCATTTGTTTTCAGTTTTAGTTATTTTAGTATACATGTAATGGCATGTAGCTGTGATTTTAATCTGGACATCTCTGATGGATAGTGATATAAATTGTATTTTAGATGTTTATTACAACTTGACTATATTCCTTTGTGGAATTCCTGTTTAAATCATCCACCCAGAAACAATCTGTGAATGCTTTACCTCTTTACCTATAGTAGTTCTTTATATACTACTCTCTTATACTAGTTCATTGTTACCTATATGTGTTGCAAATGTTTCCTTCCACTCTACAATTTGCCTTTCCCTTTTCTTAATAATGTTTTTAGATGGATAGAAGTCTGTCAAAAGATATACAGGTAGAAAATCTTTATATTATGATTAACAATTATCTAAAAAGAGATTTTTTACATATGCTAGTTCTTGAAAATATTCTTCTAGGTACATTCTTATATAAAACATTAAATTTTATAATTTAATGTACAAATTATTACGTCTATAGTTAAGTTTTGAAAACAAGAGGTAATTTAATTACTTCTCATGTGGATAAACAATTGACCCAATAACATCTTCTGAAAAGGTTATTTTTTGCTTTTTACTTCTCAGTTAAGTATTGTCTTTGTAAATATAATTGATAGATGTCTGTTTCTAAAACCTCTACATTTTGTTCCATTTGTCTATTTACCTTGTCTAAGTTATCTTGCTTAAATAGCCTTATGTTACTTAACAACAATATATTTATTTTAGCTCAGTAATAAATCTTTATACCTGGCAAAATAAGTCCTCTATTTTGAATCTTAGAAGCTTACAATGAGTCACTGTTTCTCCCAAATTCTTATAATAGATCACACAGCTTACTAAAGATAAACTTATTAAAATGAACTATAACATCTTTTACATATATTGAAATATTTTTCATTCATTTTAAAATATTTTTTAAACTTCTGAAGGTTAATTTTTGTTTCCCTTCTCATCATTAATATATCAATAAAGTATATGTGCATTAAAGGTTGGAGAATCATCTATTTTTGTTCCATATTACTCATGGTGTATTATAAGTAATTAATCTTCTCAGCCGTTTTTAGCTCTAGCAATTGCTATTAGCATAATTTCTTATTAGAATATTCATAGAAATATCTATTTATTCAAGTACCATTTGTGGGTTTAAATATCCATATATTTTAAATCAAATGGGCTCTAAATCCTTAAACTTTGGCAGTAAATTATGTATTAGGAAGATAATTAAATCTTTTAGATTACTTTGCCAGTGGATAGAGGAAAAATGATAATAGCAACCCCTGAAATTCCACACATAATATTATGTGGAATTGGCTTAGATTTAGCTTGCTAATCTTTTTTTTAACCCTCTGACATATTTATTCATAAGCTATGCTATCTATGAGATAAAGGTGCATCAGATAATTCTAAAAAAGAAAACCGCTCATGCTAGACCATCAACTTTAATAAGTGCTGAAAAATAAGAAAATCTATAATGTGTATTCAATAGTGAATGAAGAATATTATACATGAATGGAAGAGATTTTGACTATGTCCATTTACAAACAAAAAATTGAAATTTCCTTTTCAGATCTTTGCAAGCTATATCAATTCTTCTTATTCATTCTGATGTTTTGTTTTTGGTGTCTCTGTTTGTGTATGCATTAGTGTGAATGTGTGTCTTCCCTATAGCCATACATTTTTTTAGCTAGAGCCTTACAGCATGATATATTTTTCAAGGTGGTTATGTTTCCATCACTAACTTAGTAAGTAGAATCATTCAAATTCCCAAATATCATGTACATTTTTAACCATTTACCTCAAATATTTCAGACAAATAATTTTTACAATACTCAGCATGCATAAATGAAAAGGTAGTGAAGAACAATTCAACTATATAAAGGATTGTCTATAATGTGCATAAAACTACATTTTCAACTCTAAATGGTTATCATTCTAAAGAATCCAGGAGGGTATGATCTCATAGAAAATATTGTGGTTTGAAATTTGCATGCACAACTATTTTAAATAAGACTGACAGAAATTATTTTCCTTAATAAAACATGCATTTTGATGAATCCTGCTTCAAAAAAAACTATAAGTACTGTTCAAAAGTAAGCATTTTACTTGCAATTTTTGGGTAAAGTTAATTAAAACATTAATACAAACTCACCTCTAATTTTTAAATGTACAATCAAAATAGCCAAACATGTTTATTTTTTGAGTTTTTTTAAAGGTACCAAATTATATAACATCCAATTTTAAAGGTGTTTATTATCATGGTTGCATTATGAAATAACAACAATATAAATATATTTTTGTTTGGAAAATAGTTTCATGAATAATATAGGCATACACAATCTTCTAGAGAATAGTCTACATATTAGTGGTGTGTATTTACCTTTGTTTTATAAATTCACATGATTTTAATTAGAAATTCATTTATACAGAACATGGTGACATTTTAGAAATATTTGCCCAGACATATCCAGGGAGATTAAAAGAATCATACAGGTACAAAAAGGGAAAACAGGGTAGCAAATATTCTCACTACAAATCAGTGATCTCAAAGGTTATATGTACAAAGAGCTAAGTGTAAAAAGTAAAGAAATATAAAAAAAATGGAGAAAACTGAGAATAATTCAACTTCACTAGGAACGGCAATGTTTAAGGATAATGGGTATTCCAGGAGATGGATAGGGAAACAAAGAGATCTTATTCAAAGAAACAGTTCATGAAAACTTTATAAACCTGGGAGAGAAACTTTAATTCCATAAAGGACACCAACTGCCTAAGTAAACATAGACTTACACCAAAATACAACATTGTGAAACTTCCATATGTTAAAGGAAAAGAAGGAATAACTATAGCAGCTGGGGGAAAGAAAAAGCAAATAAAAGCAATGCACAATAAATGCACTCTGATCAGACCTTCATCAGATCTCCCTAAATAAACCACATAAACAACGAAAGAATGAAATTCCATATAGAATGTGCTTAAGGAAACATTCAGGTAAGTAATATAAATTGCACAACTCTACTTCAGATATGAGAGAGAAATAAATGCCTTCCCAGGTACATAAATGTTGATAGAGATTGCAAAAGCCTAGACATTCTCTATAATATTGAAAGAACCTCACTTATATAATACAAAGAAAAAAAGATTCACCATAACAAAGAAATAGATAACCCCAGAAAACTCAAAATAAAATAGAAGCAACAAATCCTCATATATCAATCATCACCTTAGAGTAAATGAATTGAACTCATTAATCAAGATACTATGTAGATAGTTGAATCAGAAAACATCTGTTTTCTGCTATTTCTAGATGGCACATCTGAGCTCCAAAGGCAAAAAGTAAATTCAAAGTAAATGATTGTAAAATGATCCTTAAAGAAACAAAAGGACGGACTGCTTCTGCACCACCAGGAGGAAAAAGGTCCTAACCACCCAGGAAAGCATTGCCTTCAAACCAGTCCCCAAGTGGAGGCAGGGGCTTAGCAGTCTAGCAACCCAGAGAGAAGCCAGAAACAGGCCCCTTGTGGCTCTGTAAGCAAAAGGGGAGCAACCTGTCCCTAACAACCAACTGAGTGGGCGTGGTCATATCAGCTGCAGATAATGAGAGCTTCAGAAGAACTGAAACTGAAGCTCTCTTATATGCAGAAGATATGATTCTTTATGTAGAGAATCCAAAAAAATCCTCAGAAAAACTTCTTGAAACAATAAACCATTTCAGTATAGTAGCCAGTTACAAAATCAACACACAGAAGACAGAAGCTTTCCTATACACAAAAAGTCAAGCAGAAGAAGAAATTAAAAAAAAAAAAATCCCATTTACCATCATGCCAAAAAAAAAAAAAAAAATACCAGGGGATAAACCTAATAAAACACATGAAAGATCTATACAAAGAGAACTTCAAAGTGCTGCTAAAAGAAATAGAAGAAAACATAAGAAAATAGACATTCCCTGCTCATGGATTGGAAGAATTAACATCATCACATGGCCATCCTATCAAAAGCAATATACAGATTTAATGCACTCCCTATAAAAATTTCAACAACATTCTTCAAAAAGATAGAGCAAAAATTACAGAAATTCATAAGAAATAATAAAATACCTTGTTTATCGAAAAACCTCCTAACCAGAAAAAGAGAGAATGAAGGTATTACTATTCCAGACTTCAAACTATACTACAAAGCCATAGTAATAAAACAGCTTGGTACTGATACAAAAACAGACAATCAGTCCAATGGAACAGAACTGAATCACTTGAAATAAAGTCACACATATATAGTTGACTAAACTTTGACAAAGGAGTAAAAAACTTATATTGTGTACAAGGACAGCCTCTTCAATAAATGGTGATGGGAAAACTGGACCAAGATATACAAAAAATAAGCCAAGACACCTCCCTCACACCATGTACAAAATCCAACTCAAAATGGATAAAAGACATAAGACCTGAAACCATAAAATACATAGAAGAAAACCTGAGCAAAACCCTTCATGAGTTACAGTTCAGAAATCCATTTTTGACCACATCTATAGATGGCAAAAAAATGAAGGAAAACATAAACAGCTGGGACTACATCAAACTAAAAAGCTTCTGTACAGCAAAAGAGACAACAGAAAAACAAAATGAATGCCAACCGAGTGGGAAAAAAATTTTTGCCCTCCATACAAATGATAAGGGTATGATAACAAAGATACACAAAGAAGTCACACAACTTAACAAAAACAAAGCAAAATAAAAACAGTTAAAAATGGGGAGAAGATTGAAAAAGACATTTCTCCAAAGAGGAATTCCAAATGGTCAACAGACACATGAAAAACTGTTCAAGGTCATTAGCAGAAAGGGAAATGAAAATCAAAACCACAATGAGATACCACCTTACACCAGTAAGAATGGTCCACATCCAAAAAACAGACAAGTGCTGGAGTGGATGTGGAGTGTAAAGGAACACTTTTACACTGCTGGTGGGAATGTAAACTGGTCCAGTCGCTATGGAAAGTAGTGTGGAGAGCCCGCAAACTAATGAAAATGGAATTACCATTTGACCCAGCTATCACTCTTCTGGGAAATCTACCCAAAAGAGACCTCAATGTGGGTACAAAGGGACACTTGTGCTGGGATGTTTATTGAAGCACTATTTATAAATGCAAGGACCTGTTAACAACCGAAATGCCCCAAGAAAGATGACTGGATGAAAAAGATGTGGTTTATATACACAATGAAATATTATGCATCAATTAAAAATAACAAATTTGATGATTTTTTGGTAGCATGGATGTACCTAAAAGAAATCATATTGGCAGAAACAAGTCAGAAGGAAAATGTAACAGAAACCAAATGGTTTCACTAATATATGAACAACCAAACGAAATGAAAGTACACAACTGGGGGAGGGGACCAGCTGGAGTGGTCAGGGAGGGGAGGTGGTGGGTGACCCTCAGGGATGTGAAATATATATATATATATATATATATACACACATATATACATATATGTATATATATTATTTAAAATGAAAAAGGACAAACTTATATGCATGAAAAAAAAATAGACTTGAAGCTCAACAAGTTACCAAGAAATAAGGGTTAGTTATTACATAGTGATAAGGGAACAATGGTTCAGAAGGACATACTACTCACCAATATATATCCACCAAAGGAAGAAGTATCACAAGATATACAGAGACTATTATCAAACACTAAAACAGAATTAGAAAGAACATAATAATTGTTGTAGGAGCTGCACTACCACTCTCATTAGTGAAGATATGAACAAGGAAGAGATGAACAAGGAAATCCACAAAGAAACTATTATCTTAAGTTGAGGAATTAGACTTTAAGTGCTTAACAGACATTTTTAGAGCACTGCATCCCAAAGAAACTGAGTAAACATTCTTCTCCATTGCAGATTGAACATTCTACAAGATAGGTCCATTAGGTCACAAAAAAGTGATAAATTATTGAAGATTGAAGTCATATTAAGTCTATTATTTCCTCACAATGATGTCAAACTAGAAATTAACCACATAAAAATTATTAAACAACCTTTAACATATGGAAACTGAACAACATACTATTAATGATAATTTGATTAATGAGCTAATCAAATAAACTATTAAAATAAATCTGGAGACAAAGATGAAGACAGAACTTTCAGAATAGGCAAAATTTAGAAAGAGCTCACATAATACAGTTACTAAAAAATGGAGAACAAACAAAAAGTAGAGAAAGAAAATAATAGAAATTAATCAGGAAAGGCAGCTTTAATAAATAGAATCAAAAATGAAAAAAGAGAAATAATAAGATAAATAAAAATATAGAGGATCATAAGACTACTGTGAATACCTGTATGCCAATAAAAGAAGAATTGGACAGTTCTACCAAATCTTCAGACAAACTGTAATTAGCATTCTCTAACTTTCAAAAAATTGAGGGTGAAAGAATGCTTCCAAACACATTTTATATCCCTGAAGAACATAGACACAAATATCCTAAACAAAATCCTAGCAATCCAAATTCAGCAATATATTATTCAAGAAGATCATAATCATAATCAAGTGGGATTTATTTAAAGGACACAGAGTGGCTTCACATCTGAAAAAATATTCATGTAATTCACCACATCAGCAAAAGGAAAAAATCATATGATTATAACAGCAGATGCAGATTAAGCATTTTACAAGATTCAACATTCATTTATGATAAAAACCATTAAAAGTAGTAGTATAAGGATCATATCTAAATATAATAAAAACCATGTTTCACAAATGCTCAGTTTGTCATATTCCATGGTGAAAAGCCTTGAACTTTGTCTCTTACACCTCATAAAGGATAAGGATTTTCACTTTCACCACTTTATCAAATAAAATACTGGTAGCACTAGCTAGAACAATTAGGCAAGAGAAAGATATAAAAAGAATTAGAGTTGGGAAATAACAGTAAAATTATCCCAGCTTTCAGTCTATGGTAATGCATATGGAGAAACCAAAGCTTTTACAAAACAAACAAAAACTCTACTAGATATAGTAAATAAATATAGAAAAATGGCAGTATAAAAAAACATTTTACAAAATCCATTGCATCCCTATATGTTAACAAAATCTGGAAGAAACATAAGTCAAGAAAACAACCCCATATACTATTTAAAGCAGAGTTATAAAACACCTTGCAGTAAACTTATCAAAAGGTGGTGAATGGCTTATAAAAAGAAAACTTATAGAGATGGTTAAAAGATATAGACAAAGATACCAAAAAAAGGTACTCTTTACTTATGGATTGGAAGAATTAATATTGTTAAACTGCCCATCATTCTCAAAGCAATTTATATATTCAATAGAATCTCTACTAAATAGAATTTCTTTTCTCAAAGAAATATAAAAGCATACTACTGAAATTCCATAAAAACTTCCAAATAACCAAAGAATCCCTGACAAAAAGGGGAAAGATTCTCTGAATTCAAGCTATATTACAAAGTTACAATAATAAAAACAGTATATGACTAAAAATAGATATCTATACCAAAGGAACAGAAATTTGAACCCAGAAGTAAACCCACACCTATATGAACAGTTAGTCTAAGCCAATGAAGCTAAGGGACTGCGTTGTTGAAAAGAAGCCCAAGGTAGTGTTCAAGCGTCTTAAGGATACTGAACTTTCTTAACAGTAGGTGATGTTGTAACTAACTCAGAGGCACAGTCTGTGCTCTATCTGGGTTGTGGAGGGACTTGAATGAACATATTCGCTGGTGTAAGTGCGGTGTAGTGCTTGATTTACCACTGATGATCCTCCTCCCTGGGCTTCCAGATCTACTCCACAGCCCACAGTCGGTTTTCAGTGGTGTTTCACAGAGTGAGTTTTGAAGGGTTTAAGGAAATATAACATTGTTCAGAACTTTTTTTTTTTTTTAATTACAGACTGTTACCCACCTGACTTACCCAGTATCTTTAGACATGTTTTCCACAATTAGGAACGCACTTCCCCCATAACAGCTCTCCCCTGATTAGTATTATCCTAGCACTGGTTTGAACTGCTGGTTTTAACTCAGGGTGGCAGACTCAACAAATCTTTCTTAACCCATTTCATTTAATATTGAGCTGAATTTCAGAAGCATCTTTTCTGTGGTGGTCAGCATTAGTCTCCACTGCTTCAGGAGGTAATCTAGTTTCTCACTAGTTTATTGTGTTTTCTGAATCTAGTGACCCTCTGAACTACTTTAGATTTTCCTCCCAGGAGTGAAGCAGATATCTCCTCTTGTGCTGTTTTCTTAGAAGTGCTAAAATTAATCTTTCCCAATTTCTTTAAGATCATTCAACTAACTTTATAAAAAATCTCCTTCTATTTCCTAAATTAAGTATCGTTTGCTTCAGTGCCACACATTGTATTTGTCCATTTTGTTTTTCAATAATATGATGGAAATATTCTTCAAATATCCAATGATCTGTTTTCTTTGTGGCCATTATACTTTTGATTTTCATGGACTAGATTTGATTAATGTGTTTACAATTTTCAAGTGTATTTTATCTGTTTTACTCTTGGCACTTTGCACTGAATGTGGTGTTGACTATGGGTGTGGTGTTAGTGGATGTAATATGTCCTAGGCAGTTTTTCTGAGGAGACATGACTGACATACCATTGATACTTGATATTATGAATTATAAGATGAACTAGAATTATTTTGTCTTATTTAGTCCAATACACATCATTTTTTCCTGCTCCATTCTTTTCAAACTTTTTATATTTTAGGCATGAAAGGAAATTCAGTTCACCTTCCATATTTCATATTTAGCATATGAGTAAATAGTTCTAGAAAGATTATATAATATATATTATATTATAATATATAATATAATATGTATTTATTTTGTATTATATAATTATATAATAGTATAAATTATATATATATATATATACACACATTCAGAATAACTGCTGGCAGATTAATGCTGGTAAATAAAGACAAAGAACTCCTGATATAAAATTTAACATTTCTTATAATATGTAAACTTTTTACATTCTCATCCATTTATAACCTTTGAAGTAGTTTGATGATAACAATGTGGTTTCTCTGATGACATTATTATAAAATAAGGATTAATTCTCTCTGTTCAAATAAAACATTATTGAGTACTTGAGTAGGCACTCAGGAGGCTGAATATCTATCTTGTTTTATATCAGTTAACTACCAGCTTGAGAAGTCTCAGAGGAAAATATACAGATAAGGGTAAGTGACTATCCAAAAAGAAAAACAAACAAAAAAACTAAATTAGAACTATAACCTTTTCAAAGGTAGTATAGGTTGGTATGCTTTGAACCTGAGTTAAAAATGAGAAAGAGAATTCAAAAGCAACAATAACTTGTGATATACATTCAAAACAAATGGAAGAGGGATTTTTATATTCATTTGTTATATTCAAAACAAATGGAAGAGGAATTTTTATATTCACTTCAAACTTGTGCCACATTTTAGTATCTTCAGGCAGTCTTATAAAATCCTCACCTTGAAGAACTTCAAAAAGAGCAATTTAATGAACATTCCAGTATTCAGGCTGTTGCTATACTCACAGCTAAGACTAATTTGGTGTTTGGTGTCCTGAGGTTAAAAACAGTTTTGGGAATAAGAAAATTTCTTCTATTTGTATTTAAAAATGAAACTAGTTCAGAACATGTCTGCAAATGGTAAAATAATGCCTTTGGTAGACATTATTAACGGTGTCTCAAGCACTGTGAAAGGGGAAAATTGACTTTTCCTCCAGAAAATTTAATTCAGTTTCAATTCAATTTATAGTTATGCCTAACTTGAACATAAGAAAATTAGTTATCTTAAATTAAAAATTAACATTCAGCATGCCCTTGTGTTGGAGTGGCCTATGCCATTAACATATTTGATGTGTTATGCATTGATAGTAACATCGAGAAGACAGGGTATTTGCCTTTTGCTTTAGTATCATAGATTTCAAGGAGGATTTGACAATATTAGGGAGATTTGACTTTCTCATTTGATTGTTTCAGGGCCCAGGTGTATAAAGCTTAGGTTGACTATGCCAAGATGTAGTTGATGACCCTTCTGTAGAATTTATAGCTGTCTTTCATAAGGAGACAGACAACCAAGAGGAGAGAAGACGACCAAGACTTTTGTGATATGAGATGATTGACAAGGCTCTGCTCCTGAAAGGGAGGGAAAGCAAAGTGAGAGATATAAAAAGAGTCTTGGAAGAGAAACAAAGGATCAGCCATTTTTTTTGGAAGAGGATGAGGGCCCCAGGTGTGATAGCTAAGGCAATATGGGGCCAGTGGTCTTCAGCCCAGGTTGGTGAAGTCATGAGCCTTAGCATGCATGAACTGATGGTGTGGACTAAGGAATCTAAAGAATTTGGAGATTGAACTTTGTTTTGGAGCTTGTTTTATCTAGTTTGACTCAGCTGTCTTTGGGGAGGCCATGAGCACAGATTGAGAAAATAGACCTGGTGTTGGTTCCTGTTTTATTTGGAGCTTTTCTATTGACTAAAGTTGAGATGGATACCAAAAGAAAAGAAGACCACCATGTCTTGGACTATGTGTTTGGAAGAAGCTGAAACAGATACAAAAGGAGGAAAGAGGAATGTCCTGCTTTTGGAACATGTGTTTGTGAACTTAGATTAATTGGACATGTGGTGAGGTAAATGGATTTTACATGTTTATTTTGTCACACATGTAATGGAGTAACCTGGGTGTTACATGTTTATTTCATAGTACATATGGCTAGACAATCACTTGCTTACTTAGTAATAAATAATGTGATCACTTTAAGAGTTTGCGCTGATTTTGGGGCTGCATGGCAAGGTTGTGGGCTCTAAATCTTGAAGAGGGCAGCTAAGGACAGGTCTGAAAATAAAAAAGATTTATTTTTAATTTGAGATGGAAAGGACCCTGGGGCAAGCACAAGGTATCTAAATGACAAAGGTAACTTGTGTGTGAGGCTTAAGGGTTAATAAAGATTTTTGCCCCTTTGCATCAGATTAAAAAAGGTAATTTTTTTTTCTCTGATTTAAGAAAGCTGGAAAAAGAATTTTTAGTAAAAACCCGGCATCTCTTTCCCCATCTTCCCCCTTAACATTTGGGGTTAAATATGGT
Organism: Uropsilus gracilis; assembly: GCA_004024945.1. Classification (NCBI taxonomy): domain Eukaryota; kingdom Metazoa; phylum Chordata; class Mammalia; order Eulipotyphla; family Talpidae; genus Uropsilus; species Uropsilus gracilis. Next base: position 42,059 of record PVHY01001837.1, on the reverse strand, counting down.
GAACTGTAGCTGTTGTGAATGAATGATATGTACACAATCAGGGACCTTTGGTGGGTGACTTTGGGTTCAGTAAATAGCTCTCAATTTGCAGAATCATAAAACTTATTTAATTTAAGTCTTCTAGATAGTTGCAATTTCTGGAAGACTTATAAAATTAAAATAAAAATTCTAAAGAGACTGATTTATACACTAGACTATCAAATAATTAAATTGTAAAGGAAGATATATTCTGCAACATAACCAATATTTGACATTTTGTAAGGGAACTCTCTCTTCTCTTGGGGCAGTATGCACAGAACCCTGTGACTCCTTGTGTTTAGACAAATTGAGTTTTTTTTAAAGAGATGTTTCTATATAACTGCAGTAGCCAGAAACATTATTTTTTGTGCTATATTTACAATTAATAATGAATATTAATTCTCTATCAGTAAATTGCTTTTTTGCATGGTGAAATGTAAAAGTACTTCAATGTTCACTGACTGCACTGAAATCAGAAAAATAAATGAAAATTTCCAAACTTTTTTTTTTGCCTCTAACATTTTTTTACTCAGTAGATTCAGAAGATTATGGTATTATTAAACAGAATAAAATTTTATTTCCAGTTACATTGTAGTCATCATTAAAAAAATAACTGTATAGTCTACAGACATACCACCCTGAACATGCTCAATCTTGTCTAAAAAAATAACTGTATAGTCAAAGTAATCTCAGAAACTGTCTACTGAGTCTATGGTCAGAGAACTTAGATTCAAATTTCTAATTGTCAATTGCCTATTTGTAGTTTTTTTTAACTGCAAAAAATATATATTAGATCAAGGGACTGAAGCAGGATGATATATGCAAACACAATTAAGACTATCTGTTGGCACATCATGTGCATCCATAAAATGTTGATTGAATCTGAGTTCATGCTGATCACCTTTACAGCATGTGGAAACATTATGTTCCACTATAATGCATTTATGAAATTTCCTCTCCTTGATGGAGTTGTCATGTCAAATGAAATGCATTTTCAGGTAATCTCAATTTCCTTTACATTATTACCTACATAGATAGCTAAGAACATAGAACAACTAAACAAAATATTATTTATTTTAATTTTACAGGGTAATATTGTTGGTATAGATATATCTTCTTTTGAGTTATAATGGTGTGCTAATATTGCCATTTCTCTGAATGAGAAACAAATTTGCTCATTTTCCTCCGAGTGCCTATTCAGTAGCTTCATGTAAATAGCTTCAATTTGGCCATGTGTGAAATATTCACACTATAGAAATCAGCAAGTGCTACAAATTACTACAAATTAAGATTCTAAGTTGATGGAAGTTCTACTGTCTTGTGATTGTACAAAGTCGTAGCTCAACCATCACAGAAGAGAAACAGCTTGGATGTTGTATATTCCTCTACTCTACTGTGCAGAAGCTTCCACTTGGCAGTTATTATGCAGAAGTGATTACATGGAGGAACTGAAATGCAGGTGGGCAAGGGAATGATGAGGAGCAAAAGACATGTTTTGCTAATATAGTTTATGCTATGGAAGACAATTCAATCTTAGATAAAATAACTTAAATTCTAGTTATGGAATCTTCTGTTCTTTAGTAATCAATACTGATTTTATTGATTCAGTATAAATACCACTAGTTATAACTCATGATTACCTCTTGAAGATGGCCAATAATATGTTCTCAGTTAAGGAAATAGATTCACTGGGATATTTTCCAAAGAACCTGGGAGACTGATGAAAAAGAATTTATCATAAAAAGTAAATTTATCAGTTTGCCAAGTTAAGGAATCTTCATTTTAAAGGAAGAGTTTCTAGAGGAAAAATAGGGAGTTTGTTTCTCAGATTTGACTGTCTTCTCACCCCTGCTTAATGTCTTTATGAAAAAAGGGAAAGAATAAAAAGAAGCCATAATTGCTTTTGTTATTAACAGCCTGTAAAATATTATGACTGAAGTATAGTGCTTTGAATTTTTGCTAAGAGAGTATAATGCAGAATAAAAGGGTAATTCTACCCACTTTGCTACAATGCTGCAGTAGTTTTTAACATTTGGTAAAGGTAGTATTGTACACTGTCTCCTGAATAATATATAATTACATATGATTAGAAACATTCAATGTATGAATTTTGGTCCTATGAAATTCATGTGGTCCCCTGAACTTGTTAATGTTTTAATGAAGTGAGTAGAACCAACATTTATGCCCAATGCATGACATGTAGATAGATTGAGAGGAGTTGGATATTAAATAGAAAGGTACCAGCCTAGGGTGTAGTACATAGTGGAATAAGGTAGTGCCTAGCAGAATTAGTTACTAAAAGAGAATAGTACTTTTGTGGCCACAGATAGAACACAAGTCTTTGAAAGCATTGTTTCAATTAGTGAAATAAGAGGAAATTGATTCTTAATTGTTTTATAAGGAATAAAATATGAGTAGAAAACTCTAAAAATTTGTACTAGCAACTTTATAGAATTTGATACATTAATACATGTGAAAAGCATATAAATAAATGCCTGGCACATAGTAAATGCAATGTAAGTGTTAGTTGCTATATTGGTATGACTATCTTGCATTATTATTGTTGATGCTCTATTTCCAGTGTTATCATTATCATTTTTATTTCTAATATTTTAGAATTAAGTTTAGCATTTCATTCCTAATTAAAGTATAGGCAAAATGAATAAACTCTGGAGTTTATGACTCTGTAGACAGGCCTGAATGAAGTTTCTAATCAGGAAATGAATGTAGAGAAGTGATGATGAAATACGAATTAGAAAATGAAGGTATGAATTTTGCATCACAGTTATTTAAATCTAGCTTCATGCATTATCTATATAACAGCAAGTTTTCTCTAAAATGTTAAGCTATAATTAATTATTCATTTGAGGATAATTTAGAAAATACAGACATTATGTTTCCCTAAGTGGAAGAGGTAGGGCATAGAATAAGCTTCACATCATTTAAGTACTGAACATGGAATTTATTTCAATCATCCTGAATTAGTAATGCTATTAAGTATAGTGTAAACTTTTTCTTCATAAAAGTTTCAGATCCATATTCAATATCAAGGGGATTTCAAAAGAAGTTGTACTTGAGTAATATATTTCTTCTTAACATACTTTTTTTTTTTTTAATTAAGCAAATAACAACAAAGCGTAAAGCAACTGTATTTTAAGCATTTACTTGTCAGGGATGGCATGACTATGAAATCAAACACAAATAAAGCATGAATTTTGTTTTTTTCTGCATGCAGGTGAATAGCATGTTTCTTGTGTTGTAAAGATAATATTGGCTTTTGGTGCTGCCTTTCTATCTTAAACAATTTATTCATTTTTTTTTATTTGACAAAGGGAATGAGTAAAAACAGGACAGGGTAATAATAAATGTGAAGTAAGACATTTCATCTGAGGTAAGGAAAAAGGAGGATGTCTACCCTTACCATTATTATTTAATATAATGTTGCAATTTATAGTTAGAGAATTTAGCAATGGAGAGGCTACAAAAAGCATCCAAGTTGGAAAGGAATATGTACAACTATCACTATTTGCTTATATCATGACTCCTTACACAGAAAACCACAAAAAACTCCAGGAAAAAAGCTATTAAAAATAACAAATGGGTGCAATAAAATGGAATACTTATATCAAATTAATATAAAAAATCTGTTGCATATATGTATATCATGAAATAGCATAAAGAGAAATCACAAAAACAATGTATTTTTTAGTTGCATTCAAAACAATTGAATGTTTTGGCATATATTTAACCAAAGAAGTGAAAGATATGTTATCAAAACTTATAAAATGTTGGGAAAAAAAAAGACACAAAGAGGTTGAAATGTATTTTGTGCTTATAGATTGGAGGAATTATATGATAAAATGATTATATTTCCTAAAGCCCTATATAACCTCAGTGCAATAAATTCCAGAAATAGAAATAATAAGTCATGCACAAAATTTGGAATCACAAAGGTGTCCAAATAGCAAAAACATTCTTGTATTAAAAGAATAAAAATTAAGATTACACACTCCAACTTCAATATATATCAGGAAGCCACAGAAATTAAAACATTGTATTGGAGTAGAAGCATATAATCTAATGCAACAGAATTGAGAGCTCAGGAATAAAAACAAATTTATATGAATAACTGAGTTAGGGAAATGTTGGTAAAAACATGAGATGTAAAATTGGAAAATCTCATAAATGGTGCTGGGCAACTTGGACAAATATGAATGAAACTAGAATATTATATAATAAATCAGTTAATGAAACTATACATAAAAATTTATTCAAAATAGATTAAAGATGTAGATGTGGACTGGAAGTCATAAAATAAATAAAAGAAATCACAAGGAATACACTCCTTGACATCAGTCTTAGAGTTGTATTTGAACACCTGCATGGGAAACAAAAGCAAAAGTAAACAAATGGAACTATATCAATCTAAAAACCTTTCTCACAGTGAAAGAAATTTGCATCAAAATGGAAACTATCCTACTGAGAAAAGATATGTGCACATCATATGTACAACAAGGTGTTATTATCTGTACATAAGAACATATAAAACTCAGCAATAAGATAAAACAAATATCCTAATTAAAAATAGGCCAGTATGGTTCTGCAAGAAGACTTGGGGGGTCCCCACACATGCTTGGGAAGCATTTACAGGGTGGGGGCTCACCAGAGCAACCTGGAGGCCTTACCCTGGCCCCATGACTCTGCCCCCCCACCTCCTAAGTCTACAAGAGGGGGTCTGATGGTTTACTGCCAGAATGTGAGCTTCAGGGGTGGGGGGGGAGAGGGTCACTCTCTAGTTCACTCCCTCCTCAGTCAGGCCCCATTTGGAACAAGAAAAACAACAGTCCAGCTGCAGATGTACCAGAGGAAAGAGAAATAAATAAAGGCCCTGGACACACCCATCACTTGGCCAAAGGGAGAAGCAGGACTGTGAGACCAACTATTGTAAAGACATATCACAAAGTAACACCTACAACATCCCTGGTGCTGGGAGCTAAACTACCAATTCAGAGACCCTACCAACGTGTACGAGGAACCCTGCTTTTCCAGTGGGGGAGGAAAACCACAGAGAGATGGCACCTACCCTCTGGTGAACTGCAAATCATGAGAAAGAAGACAAGCCAGCACAACCATCTGCTGAGGATGAACTTCTGGGGAACTTCCCTCCTGCCAGTGGCTGGGACATGGGCTCCCAAGGCCCCGATGCCAGTGCTATAAGGCTAAGAAACAGCACCACAAGACAGACATCAGAACAACCAGAAGAATAAGGAGACACTGAGACCAGTGGACGTAAGGGTCTGGCAAAAAAGAGGAGAGAGCTAGTCTCCTCCACCATAAGAAAAAACACAATGAAGAAGTCTGGGGAACCACTCCACACACCCATCTTGCAGAGGTCACTGACAAGCACAGACAGGTTACTGCTCCAAGTTTATTCCTAAAGGTTTGGACAACTTGGTCTGTGGTGTTCCACAAATGTGGAGCATTACTCAGGAGGACACTGCCCCAGAAAATGAAGTGTGGAGATCAATGGGCTAATCATTGACCAACAGCTGGCAGTGAGAGAGGAGCTGGAATGACCAACAAGGGGGAACTAGTGGAAGGGGAGGGGGAGGACCATGCCTAAGGGGAGCAAGAACTTTACAAGTATGACCGATGTATGCAAACAATACAATAAAAATAAGTAAATGAATGAATGAATGAATGAATGAATGAATGAATAAATAAATAAATAAATAAATAATTGGGCAATAGTATAAAGAGACTTTTCTTCAAGTAAGACATGGAGAGAGCTTATAGCCATCTGAAAAAAATGTTCATCATCTCTTATTAGGAAAATGCAAATCAAAACAACATTGAAATTTTAACTCATACATATGAGAATGGAAGTTACCCCAAGACAAGAAAAAACAAGTTGTTGGAGAGGATGTGAAGAGAAGGAAAGATTTAAAGCAGTGTGGATATAAATAAGTGCAGTTATTATGGATGGCATGGAGATTCTTCCGAAAATTAAAAACAATTTTCACATGATTTAGTTTTCTTGATTTTGACTATACAATGAAAAACACATTCATTCAGTAAATTTGTAACATATTGTTTTAGCTGTCAGTTGTCCATCTTAATTCTAAATTCCAGAACAGTTTAGGTAGTTAGAATGTTTTGCTTGGAGAAGGTGGAGGGAGAATATCTTTCATGTGTGAATTTTTTTATAGTCTTTCAGTCCTTTGCACATACATAAATGACTGGTTTATAGCTGACTGCTTGTAAAAGAGTCTGTGGTGTGAGTCTTTCAGTGTCTGCTGAGTTCAGCTATTCTGAGTAAATGGAGGGAACTGACTGTGTCGCTTGACCCTTTGGAATCACTGAACCAGCATAAATGCCAGTGTGTTGCTTCCTGTGGGAGAGGAAAGAGTAAGTGTGATATTCCCATGCACATTCAGGGATCAGAGAAACACTCACTCAGGAGGCTGTAGTAACTGAACTCCTACACTTGTGGTTAATTTTCTCTCATAAGGCTGGAAGGAGAGCACTCAAGGTTTATCCTAAGAAGTGTTGACCCAATTCAAAATGACAACAATATATTTAAAGGAGTACTGGCATTTTCGACTCAGGAAAAGGTGTAGAGAAAATTGAGAAGTAGGTGAGTTGTTTTTGTTTTTGTCTTTTTTTTCTGTTTGTGGGTATAGTGTTGCTTTTTAATGAGTACCCAAAGCATTTGCTTTCTCTCCCTTTCTCTTCCTTCCTCCCAAGTCATACAGTATGTGTAGCTGGTTCTATAGCAGAAATGTGCAAAACAAAGTTACATAAATGTAGGGAAGGAATATGGTAACTTTTTCAAGAAGATAGTGGTTGTATAAAACTTTTTCATTGAAAATCTTAAGGGAGTTGTGTAGTCAGGAGTTACAGGACAGGATAACAGCCTGTGTGGAGGCAAAAGGGACTCACAGTTTGTTGTGATGGATCACCATAATGTGTGTAAAAAAATATTTTATTCACATTAAAAGAAAGATATATTAAAGCATTTTTATGTTCATTAAAGGAGTTGACTAAAATAAAGGATTTCTGTCTGACCCGTTTCCCAACTTCAGGAGCAGACAGACTCGAACTAATGGTATTTAGTTTTATAGAGTTTCTCAGCAAGTGCTAAATGGTTTATGAGTCAATATCACCAATTAAAATTAGTCATAATAAAACTTTCTGCTAGATATAGATGTACATGGAGATAAGAATGAATTATACCAGAAACTTGGACTGGGATAAAATGGGAAGTGGAGAGAAATGGAGAATGAATAAAAGGAGAACATCTCTGAGCTTCTTTTGACTCAACTGGTCTCTCTCCTCTCTTGGAATTTTCTACTGTCCAATTTACAGCTTGGAATTTTCTTTCCTCTACTCTTCTCTGCTGACTCCAACTACTTCCAAAAGACACTTTCCTTAAAATCCTTGGCACAATTAGATTCCTATGTAATATACTTGATATATGAACCAAAGTGGGAGAACTGATTGATACATTTAAGTATGAAAGGTAGAATGGATGGGCTCATTGACTAAATTCATATAAGGAATAAAAGACAAACCCTGATGACTTTGGGAGACCCAATAAAAAAATAAAATCATGCTACATTGCTTATTAATTATTTGATATTTCCAATTATGAAATATAAGTATTTGATGAAGTATAGACCTCTTCTATGAAGGGGGCCTTGCAACTGGATGGTCACACATCTGTGAATGGTTAGATGGTTATAGATACTGTGGTGGGGAAAATTGATGTAGAGATAAGAGCAGAGTTAAGTAAATATTGTAAATTTTGAGATTCACTTACTTTGTTACTTGTGTCACATTAAGAAGGCAGTATACTGTGGACAAAATTATGTGCCTTTAAAAAAATCTGCTGCAATTATTTCATTCATTACCCACCTACTCCTCAGGCTCCTCAGATAAAACCCCAATAATTACAACTTAAGATGGAACACAATTTTAAGTCAAAAGAATGAGTGCTTAAAAATAATACAGAAGTTGGTTGTGCCCTTCTAGATTGCTGTGTCTACCGTCTAAGGAAGGGGAAATTCAAGTGATTATTTCATCTACTGAAGACAATAACTCACTTCTCAAATTATATCAGAAGATGATAAAGATCATAGTTTCTCAAAAATGTCTTATTTATTGATCATCTCATCTTAGTATTTTCTTTTTATTTTTGCTCCCCATATCTTCTTTTTGAGTCCTGTTTAATAAATTATTTACTTCCACAATGGTTTTAATGATTTTTGATTTCAAAGTTACATGAAAGCCAATTATGAGCTCTACAATATGAAGCCATCCTACGCAGCTCAGCTTCCTGAATTCTGACAAGGGCTTTTGTGGAGAAAAGGTGACTGGTGTTTAGCTATTGTGTTAAGTCTATTGAAAGATGACTCAATGATGGTGCTACCTAGTGCTCTTCCATGACTCATAGCTGGAGTTGCCTAGTAACTAACCCAAAATAACATTGCTGAGGCACATCAAACCATAGAAGCATGAATCAGGACAAAGGTGTCCCAGTAGCAGCTAACTTTTCTTCTTATTCATGGTTTTAATTTAAAACTGCTGTGACCTTCGGTCAGTGGTCCATAGAGTGAATAAGAACTTCTGGGGAAAACATCAAATCTAGTGGTTTTCTTTTTGTCATTACCGCCTGTGGTGTAGGTTTCTCTGAAAGTTTGATTCAATCATGAAAGATGTGAGGGTCAGCTAAAACTAAATAGAATAATAAACCAGCTCAGCCCTCAGAAGACATTGTGAGTTTATCAACTCTTTTAAGGGTTAAAAACCTGTTTATGTTACTTTTAGAATTGTATGAATTATAGACTGCACATGCTACACAATTAAATGAAATCAATTTAAAAGTAACCAACCATATTATGTATTTTTCCAAAATGCATGTATATATTGCAATACAATAGGTTGTAATTTTGCTAGTTTCGGTTATTTTTAACCATGTATGATTAAATACGGCTCCTAGTTCAACTAAAATACAAAAACAAATTCCAAAACAAAAATACATGTATGTATGCATACAGGCCTGTGCATGTGTGTACACACATGCATGTATGTTATCAAACTTGGGAAATAATAGGAGGTTGAAAAAAAGTCATTGGACTTGCAATAACCTGCCAGGGGTGATATTATTCTGAGAGGCTGTAGTGATTTTCTTTTCTTTTCTTTTTGAGACTAGGTTCACAATTTTTGTCTGTGGCACCGCATGCTCACATACCTGGGGTACCACAGATTCAAGCATTCCTTAGCCTCAGCTTCCCAGGTAGCTGGGATTACAGGCGCACGTATTTTGTTTTTTTTTTTTTGTTTTTTTTTTTTGAGACTAGGTCTCGCTACGTGCCACCTACGGGACTTGAACCATGAGCCCTGGCCCTGGCCAAGACTCCCTAGGCTGCCACTTACAGACGCCACCATGCCTGGCATCCTTAGTGATTTTCATCTGAACAAGCTAGAGAGAGACCAAGGAATGCAAGATAATAAAATGTAGGTTTCATTGTGAATTTTATTCTTTAAAAAAGTTGAAATGTAAAAGAAATATGTTCTTGTTCTTATTTAAAAATTTAAATATAGCATGTCAATTCTGATCTCAGTTGTTTTACAAAATTGCATATCAGCATTCTGCTTTTTGAAATTTCCTTGTAGTGGTTTTATTGCTTTCATTTTCACTAGCCCAGTCTTTAGCTGTAGACTCTGAGGAGTTTCTCCTTCTCTTACAACATTTTATGTGCAAGACAACTGACTCGGCACAATTCTTGTAGAGAATTGTGTATATATGAATGGTGGAAATTTGTTCGTCACATTATCTGTCACACAATCATTTAGAGACATACTTTACATTCTTTGTAAATAGGTATGCTTGGTTTAAGACATATGAATGGTATTAATCCTACCTCAATCATAATTGCATTCTAACAAATGGGACAAAATAATAATTAAAGTATATAATTACTATTAATATATTTACCTATATATTTTCAGTCAACATTTCAGATCAGAAAATTAACTCAAAATAAACTTCCAAATTTGATTGATTTCAGTAACTCAAATGCAACATTGATTGTGGGAGAAAATGACCTTTGAGAATAAATGGAGATATGTTATTACTAATGAGACTGATCAAAGAATAAGGAACACTTAAGTGTTCTTTAAAAAGTCCAATTACCATAATATATAAATTATATTTATATAAATTTGGGGAAAAAGAGGAAATCTATTTGACTAAGAATCTACCTCTTTAAGTCAATACAACTGAACATGAGTAATTTCACCATTTTCAATTTTTTTTAAATACAATGTGATCAAGCTACATATGGTTTTAAGATTATCATCTTGAACAGTTTCAGATTTAGAGTTGCTTCTCATTATCACACTTGGAACCATTTTATCTCACAATAACTGCTAAAATAAAGAATTTCTGGTAAGAGAGTCTGATCACTGGGATACACTACCTATGCATTCATTCCTCTAGCTGCAATTGCATTAACAGGAGATAATTGATGGTTACTTTTCTAAGACATGTCCCACTGAAGAGGAGCTCATTGTCCATGATCATTTCTCTCCCCAGGGTTGGGAACCAACATTCAGTGACTGGTATGTCTCCTGGAGGAGACTGGTATGTCTCCTCCATTATGGAAAACTTTGAAGACAATCTAAGTACCAAAATTTGACATCTGATTGATTGAGATTAAATTCAACCATGTCACAGTTGAACCCCTCCTGCTCAGTTCGTCCTTAACAGATATTTTTTCTCCATCTCTGATGTGGGTGTCTAGTGAACTCTGGTCTGGGTGCCAAAAGTGCGGGTAGAGCAGGTGGAGAGACTCCAGACACTCTTTATTCTTTGCCCAAAGCCTTAAAGAATGACTGAACACGGAAAGCAGGCATGCAGCAAAGATTATTATTTGACAGGATCTTTTATAGTTACAGAACTCAAAGGGAGGGTTAGAAACATGACATGTATTTTATCACTAACTAGCTTGTCATTAATTGACTAACTCCTTATTTTCTATAGGTCTGATTCTCAGGATGATCAAAGAAGATAGTCAAGGATAGTCAAAAGGGACAAGGACGGAGGGAACAGGGAGTAGAGGGTGGCTCAACTAAGGAGACTACCAGACTTCCCTCAGAAAGGTGTACGACGTGCCTTTACTTACCTGTGCGTTTTCTCAGCCTGTCCAGTCATTCAGTGCAGGTGCGTTTACTGGTCACTGCCAGGTCTCATGCAACAACTGATAACTTTTGCCTGAAAATTTTGAAGTTCAAAAATAGGGCAGTTGTAAAGGGGATAGTCTTCATATCCATAATGTCCATTTTTTTTCATAATGTTGATTTTGTAATAAGTTAATTTGTGCCATTTTCACTGAGGTAAAGTACCCCAAGATAAAGAGAGTGTTCAAAGATAGTGTATACCATAGAAGACACATGTCCTTCAGGCAGAGTGAGTCCCAAATCTTGAATCTTCCGAAAAACGGTGATCCCATTTCCCTAAATCATATGAGGTGCTGTAAATTTTTTTTTCAGACTAAGTCTCACTAGTTTTACCTGTGGAACCACAGGCTCATGTTGCCCGGGGTACCACAGACTCAAGCAATCCCCAGCCTCAGCTTCCCAGGTAGCCGGGATTACAGGTATGCATCACCATGGCCAGCTATTTTTTTTTTTTTTTTTTTTTTTGGAAACTAGGTCTCACTATGTTGCCCAGAGCGGGACTCAAACCTTGATGCCTGGTCCCCGCCCTGGCTTCCTAGGCTGCCACTTACAGGCATGTACTACCATGGCTGACCAGGTGCTGTAAATTAATGTTGATTCAGTAAGAATAAAGTGAGATGGTGATATTTTAACTGAATTAATGGAAAAATTCATATACCTGTGACAAACGAACTAATGGAAAAATGAATATACTTGTGACAAACTTTTCTTCCAGAAAAATAATCTTTTTTGATCAAAAGAATTTTAAAACTAAAAAAGGGGGAACAAAATAATATAACTAAAAAAATCATTATGGTAGCTAAGGGGAGGAAGGATTATGGAGACACAGTGATTTAGGGTAAATAAGGACAGTTTCTGTTCAGGTAGGAAATGAAGGTGGGTGAGAAACAGTTGATACAATAGGAATAGAAGGAGAAATAGGGGTAGCAGGAGTGAGAATCACTGTACATTGTTATTGGCTGGATGATTTATGTGAGGGAGATAATGGAAGTGGAGATTTTCAGAGTTCTTACCTGTATGAGTCAATCTTAAGTCCCTCACTGGATGGGGGGTACTCCAGAGTAGAGAAAATCAGTTTCAAACTACCTGAATTTCAACAAAATACACTTACAGAGAGTAATGTGATATTGGATGTAAATGAAGGGACTACTTTGACTAGCATGTTAGAAATATGAAAAAATTTTGCTTGTTCATATAATAAAAAGCAAATAGTGTTTCTTAGACTTGACAAAGTGAAATACCTCTTCCATCATTTGCTTCCTTTGTCCACTCTATGGCCTCTGAACTTTTTTTTTTAATCTAGGTAACTCTGGCAGCATGTGTGTTAATTTTCTTCATCAAAAAGATCCACATTCAATAGTATTAATTATTTCACTTCCAAAGGGGAACTGAGGGTTATCCTTTTTCTAGTCTTTCCTTTCTCTATCCCCCTTCCCCTCCAACTTCACATCTATCCATGTGACAGATATGGGCAATATATGATTTCTCTATCATTTTATAACTTGGCATAGAAATATGTAGAGTGAATTGTGAGTAAATTATATTCGGACAAATAGCGCACTTTGAGGGACTGACTAAAGAAGGAAACATAATAGAGGGTGGGTTACTATCACGTGTATCTCCTGTGTCTACCTTATTTTCTCAGCTTCTGAGCCTTAAAGGAAACCTATTATTTACCATATAAAAGCATCACACATATCATAATAATTCATTGAATTCAGTCAATTTGATATTTTTAAAATAATAATCAGCATAAAAATGCATCTTTTTGGGGATAGAAGATTGTGGCGTCAAGAACAACTATTCTTATCCCCCTTTGTATTAGGAGAATTAAAGCAATAGTCAAGCCAGCTAGTAGAATAAGATTTATGATAGTTATCTTATTCTACTAGCTGGCTTGACTATTGCGTTAGTAGTCAAGTTTGCCATAGTAAAAATCTTTAATCCAATATAAACTAGGTCATCCAGAAATTACACTTAGGATTTATATTTTGTTAGTTTTGATATGTTGATAGTGTGATTTTTCTTTTTTAAAATACAAATAGATCCTGTAAAAACCGGAAACAATTGTGAAAATCATTGTGCACTAATAGAGTTAACTTTTTTACTATGAACTAGATATTTTAAATACACTTATAAAAATGCAGCCTGAGTGACCCTCATGGATTGATGCCATCTCTTCAGCTTGGGATTTTTTTTCTTTGTGGCAAGCTGCCCACCTGCAGATGATTCCTGGAGTGGTATAAAATGGCATACGCCTACCTAAGCCTACTTCTTAGATGCCCTTTTGTTCCCAGAAATATTCAGAATTAGGAGTAGCTGGGAATAGCATCAAAAGAAGAATATTCTGTTGTAATTATTCAACATCTTAGTCTCTCTAGAATTCATTTTTTCCACAGAATAACTTCAGTCCCTCTGGATCATATGTCAAAAAGAAGAAAAATTTCTACCTACAGAGCAAAGAGGTATTACTTTATTTTTAGATGAAGAAACATGAAGCAATTTCATTCAAACTCTACAAAAAAACTTCATAGATAACTTTTAGTTTTGATTAACTATTTTGTTCAAAGTAATGGGGTTTATTTTTTATTTCAATGTAAAGAAAAATACATGTCAAAGTGCAATGAAAAGTGGCTTTTTTCAAGAGTGAGTGCTGCACCCCATCGTAAGAACTTTATTACATGGAGTATCACTTCATCTTTTTGGTTTCTGGACCCTAGTGCTAAGTATCTAGCCAAAGGCAAAGAACTTATTTGTTGGACATATGAAGCATAGAAGATGATTAAGCACAGTCTGTAAAGCTGATTGGTTTCTAATATATTTAGGATATTGCATCAGTCTCTAAAGAAGAGAACTGATTCCTAGACTCAACATGTTGAATAGATAGCATCTCCTAGGAGTACAGCAGGAAATAGTAAATAGTGGATTGAGACTGGAGAGTCAGGTAACTGAGTTCAAAACTAAATACCATTGCATAATTGTCAAAAAGATTTTATGGCTTACTCATTGTATATGAAGCTGGAATGGTTCTACCTATACACAAAGTGAGTGGTGTGAGTTTGTAACATTGTGTAAACACCTGACAAGTGATAAATTCTACAGAGATAATTTATTTTGCATTGAATTTTTAGACCATACTTATCTCACAGAGATTGGAAAGCTTTCATTCTCTCCATTTTCTACTGAAGTTTATGTCATACTGTCCATGGAGCTGAAGATTGTAAATTTATTGATTCTTGTTGATTAACTACAAGAAATAATAATCATCTACTGTCTAGTAAGGAACATTCCATGGATATACTATCCTCATCTTAGTGTCATTATTGTATTTACCCAGAGGTTTAGATAATTATTGATGAAGATTTTCAACTGATGCCTTGGCCTCCTTTTCTTTCCTGTGGGCACATCTCACTGATCAGGGCACAGAAGTCACAGGAGCACAAACTGCTTCTGCACATATCTTCGCTCTATTTGATAAAAGCTAAGGACATCAGCTTGCATGTTGACATGTCCATTTCCTTCTGTTCCTCTCATTGCACCTTTATGAAAATAATCAGCTGATGCTTGTGAAATAATATCAAGTACAATGGCAATAGGAGTAGGGATCCTGATACTTTTTCTGACTTAATGTATTTCAGCCAAAATCTTTTAGAAGTTTTTTGAGGATTAAATTAAATAAGGATAGTGGAATTTAAATATTTCTGAGTCTCTTTTACTGTTAAACAGGCATTTTGCTAGTATAGTTTATTTAAAAAAGGATTAGGGGCATATACATGAGAAACATGAAAAATAAGAGTTTAGAAGTACTTTATATTGTGTGTATACCAGCTTAGATTTTCAGAGATATGGGCACTAAATAAAAATTTACATTTTCCTATAAAGGAAAAAGGATTATTTTTTGTATACTACTTTATTTTGCTGGTTATATTGTACTTAAAAGGTATAAACCTATAAGACATATCTGTATTTATTAATTCCTCTCCCAGAGATAACCATAGATAAAATCTACAGTTTATCTCTCAAGACTACTTCCTTCAGATAAGCATACTCTCTCTGTGCACTGTTCTCTTTATCTATAAGCATAATGATGTACTTTGTAATTTACAATTCCCTTTCTTCCCCTCTTAAATAATACTCTAGTCCTCTCTTAAATAGCATTTGAATCATCCTTACATATCAACTATAAATTGATTTGAATCATCATCTTTCATGTCTACTTAAGTTAAATTTATATCTAAACTGAAGTGAATAAAAAAACATCATCACTAAGTCTCTGGAATTTATACTCACACTAATTTTTATAATATGGTAATAGTTTGTAGTATAAATTGTAGTTTTACTATAGCAGTAAAACTTCTATAGGAACTTTGTGTACCATAACCAATCATTGGCAAAATTATGATGTTTTGTCCATAATATATTTTATAAACATTTTATAAGCATAAAATAGTACCTCATACTTATTGAGAACAGAGAGTATCTTGTTCCAATAATATGCTAGGAACTTCATGTACATTATAACAGACAATCCTGACAATAAAATAGGTGCTATTAGTGGTTTTGCTTTACAATATGGAAAACTGAGACACAGAAGTGCTAACATCCGAAAAAGGCTAAAACCTAAATATCTGTTGTGCAAATTCCAAATTTAAATTCTATGTTAAATATGTGGAAATTAGGGTTCTGTCAAATAGTACTGTGATGGGAAATCATGTTTCAGTTCTTCCCTTCATCGAAATTCTTCACACACTTAAATGAGTACTTAAATTCTCTGATTTCTCTTGGACAGGAATATTTTAACCTCAATCCTTAATGATTCTTTTCAATGAACTGAGCTTAGAGTGGAGGGGAGAAAGAAAGCAAGAAGGGCTCTGGCCAGAAAGCAAGGCACATTTATACTGGCTATCCATCATCTTCCTTCAGAAATTAACTGAGTTTGGCATAGAAGGGAGGATGGTGGTTCTTACTGGTAAGCAAGGTGCATTTATATTTCATTTCCAGCTGTGTTGCAACTGCTTGCGATTTACTTAAATAAGCTGCCAATATTTTCAGTCCTCTGAAAGTTTTATATGGGGTCAAAAGTTCATTATTGTTTTGGGAATTCTTTGCCTAGATAAGCAAAGTCACAACTCTTTCTGGTTTGGGCTTTATTGCTTGGGATATGGGTTATTTTGCTTGATTTTCAACGCTTACTTTTTGAAACGAGTCCATCTTCAGTCAAGACATTTTCTTTCCTATCATCATGAGAACAGCTCTTAAGTTATTTCTTGATTTTAACATAGTATAAGAGAAGTTTTCCAGAGTAGTGGGAGTGACAGCAAAATTTTGTCTGGGATTATTTTCTTCCCTGAAGTGCTTGAGAACTTTTAAGACAGGTAGAAATCACAAGATGATATTGTTAAAATGTAGATTCTCAGCCAGTAAATGAAGTTTGGAGCAAAGGATTCTGCATTTTTAACAAAATCTCAGCTAATATTTGTATTATTGGTTTGTGCACACTTTAAAGAGACTACAACAAACACCGAAGTTCTGAGATTCCAACATCATTAACCAGGTTAGTTCACCACAGAGTCCAGCTTTAATTTGTCAGCTTATACTTTCATGCTCATGGCACACATTAAATCCTGACTCTTGGATGAGCTTGCTCTTGTCAATAAAACCCATCAAGCCTTTTATTGCATTATGCTTTGGCTACCACTCTTTGTATCCACTTACAAAAGTAATCTCCATGCTGTAACCCACCCAAATTCATAAATTCCTGTAGTTAGGTAGGTAATCTTTTCTTGGTCTAATCTTTATAATTCTATATATGGGTTATTTGAGAATCTGATTCTCATTGTTGGTCTCAAAGCAATGATTCAATTATACTGATAATAAGCAATGGAAGATATTTAATTCAGAAAATTCTAGATCCATCAAAGTGAGGGTGGTTGGTTTTACATTAACTGTCAAGGGAACTTCAAATGAATTATGGTTTCAAAGTTTTCAGCTTTGTCTATGAATTCTTACACTACGAGTGCCCACTTGTATCTATCCATGTCTCAGCATCTCATTTATTCCTGTACCTGTAACTGTTTGGATTGGATTTATAACTGATCCTGAAACGCTAACCATTATTATCAGATCTTAGTCTTGGTATTCAGTCATGTTTGCTCCACAACTATGAGAGATGAAAGGCACTACAAAACTGCCAGATAAGCTTTCTTTTTAATTATTTTGTTTACTTTTTTGTTTTCAACCTAGTTGATATTTTCGCAATAAGGGAGTTTTTTCCCCTCAGGTGTGGTTGGCATAGTTTCCCCACCTCCAAGGTTCCCACAGTGGTGCCCACAGTCCTTCACCACATCAACCTCATTCCTCTCCCCCTATGACTCCACCCCTCCATTCTTTGTTCTCTACTTCTCCCTTTCCCACTCCCCACTCCCTCCTGAGAGTCTCAGATCTATAGTCCCCATTTCAAGGGTCAGTCTTAAATCTGTCTTTCTCTGATCTTTTGTTTGGTTTATTTAGACTTTTCTTTGACCACCTGCATTTCCAACTGAATAGTCCTACTTTTTAATTTCTCCTTTATCTCTTATTACTCTCTAAGACTTCAAGATTTAGATTATGCCATTTTTTATAGTCAACATGTGACTGTAATTATTACAAGTATAAATCAGTGCCACTACTACTTATTGTCTTGCCTTCACTTTGCACTTCATTCTAAGTAGTGGCAATGAGTATCTGCGTGTTTTCAAAGTGTGTATTTTGAAGTTATAAATTCAATATGGCTGTAGTGGGCTGTCTACCTGGATTTGAGACTTCAGCCATGTCACACAAATCCTGATAGGTGGTTTTGGGTAACTACTTTCCTCTTCCCTTTCATCATCATTTCCACTTATCACTTATTTTCAAGTCTTTCTGTTGTTTCCTTCCTTCCTTCCTTCCTTCCTTCCTTCCTTCCTTCCTTCCTTCCTTCCTTCCTTCCTTCCTTCCTTCCTTCCTTCCTTCCTTCTTTCCTTCCTTTTCAAAGAACATCTGGACACATAAATTTTACTGGAAACCTTATATCATTTCAGGAATGCACATTTATTTCAAGTATGAAATTGCTTTTATATCTATTGGGTTTCTTCTAGTACAGGTACTATGAAACTTTGTGAGTACCATATCCTTTATGTTGGATCTCAAAGAATAAATCTCACACATATAAAGTATTGATGGGACTTTGTAGGATCTCTTTATTGCCAACACAATGTTTCACCAGTTGAAGAACAAATGTAAATAAATGCAAAAATGGTAAAAAGAGCAGCCACATGGAATGGCTTCAATTAATATCCAAATTCACTTCTTACTTTTTTTCCCCCTTGCTGTCTGCTCTCCAAAGCAGAACTACATAGCTCTAGAGGAAAGGAAGATGGTACTCATACTCCAGTTTCTTTGTGTTAGAGTGCCATAACCTAGCTAACATTTGTAACAGGATCTTTAGACTGCTGTGGGCCAGTCTTCTTACTAAAGATCTCTCCGTCTCTGGGATTTAGAGACTTCCCCCCTCATGTCCAGAAGATATACTTGTCCCTGATATTTTACTGACTCTGCATTACTCTACTTTCCTTTGTATCTTTTTATAACCTTGCCACATTTTGGCAAATAGTTCTCTTATCAAATTATCTCCATTATCCAATTTGAGAATGCCATATGCTTCTTGTTAGGAGTCTGAAGGTACATCTACTGTGCTATATTGCCTTTCTGGCTCATTTGAGTCTCTCAGCATTCCTAGGAAATAGATTATTATAACACTTTAAAGGTAAGGATACTAAGGTTATAGGAGATTGGTACATTTTTTCCCAGCTTTTTATGAATTGTTTTTTAAACAAGTTGAAATCACATCATTTGCAGAGATTTCAATCTGCTTGTATCTCATATAATTTTCTCTTTGCTCATGTCATGAAGTGTTATTCGTAAATATAATGTCAAGGGCTACATGACAATCCATTCTGTGACTGTGACATAATTTACCAAATTGATTTTCTTATGTCAATCATTAGGGTCATTTTATATTTTTCACTACTCACAATAGAATTGTGATAAACAATTTTTTGGGTAATGCTGTGTAGTATGGTCCAATCAGTCATTCAGAGATATATATTTATGCATATATTCTATTTGAAGCAATTAAAATGCATAAACACATATACATACTTTATTGTACAGAGATCTTTTTTGCTACATTTTATTTTCCCTGTTAGCAGTGCTGAACTACATGGATGATAGTATGATTTTTTAGGTGGTGGTGAGTTCCACTTACAGAATAATTGCTCTTGGAGCTAACATTGTTTGCTATGTTGAACACATTAAAAACAGTGATAATAGAAATGCTTTGTACTTGAACAAAATGTAGAGTTTATAAAGCAAATCTTATGTGACCAAGCCTGTTTTTTCACTGTCTTTTGTATGATTAAACTGGACATGTGGGGGAAAAATAAAAGCACAATATCTAAGATTTGCTTTGATGCACATTTGATCATCTGATTATTGTCACTGAGTCTGTAAAATTCTGACAACTTCAGAAAGTCTGATGAACACTAGCAGAACACAGATTGTGCTTCCTATAACTGAGAAAGAGTCATCTATGTAAGAGTCAAGTATTTAATCTGCATATACAACCGCTACTCTGCTATTTACCAGCTGTGCAGAAGATTTGATTTCTGACTTTTCATCTATAAATGAGACTAAAAATACCTTTTGATGGAGTTGTTGTCAAAATAAAAAGAAAATTTAGTTTTGAAAGTTATTTGTGAAATGTCAGTAAGTACTAAGTGCCAGAGACTCAGGTATTGGATACAGCAAGGGTCTCAATCCTTGTAATGTAGTACTAAACTTTTTTCCACTGGTCATTTTATACTCTATAAGAAGGGATAAAACATGTTTCAGCTGTGCTACATAATTATCCCTGAAAGAAATGTCATATAGAATATTATCTCTGCTTATTCTTTATGGTCTAGATGCTGCCGTTCAACATTGACTTGGTTAATTGTATTAAGCTTTTGTCTATTGCTGGGTCTTGGAAGCCCAGAGTTCGTCATTTATTTGTACTGAAATTGTTTTTACTTGGAAGAGAGAAATATTGTGGGATTTTGTAAATCTGGATACTGATCCTGGAGAGGATCTTTCAATATGTCCATCCTGAGACCACAGATTCAAATTTTGATGGAAGCATGATTCAAAAATAATAAATATGTATATCATCCCCTATGTGTAGAAATATGAATGAATGATAAATGTGGATAAATATGTCTTTGCTATGAGGTAAGCAGCAATGAGAGAGTACTGTGAGAGACAGAAATTTAATTTCTCTAACTTAGAATTAGTGAATGGTGAGTAAAAATTAGGGCACATTTGAGATATGTTTTACAAATGTTCTCCAGATATAGATTCTGTGAAAGATAATAACTTGTAGGCTTACAGATATGCTCCAAGGACATACTTTTGTGAGCTAGTAAGGAGAAAAAGTTGAGAAATAGCTCATATGATTCCATGATTTAGAGCTGGGATGGTTCTTCAGAATTATCCTTATTTGATGGAAAAGTGGCAATTCTGTTAGTGGCTATGGCCTTGCTGGTAAGAGCAGGTAGTCTTAGTTCTTGTTCTTGATCAAGGGCGATATTTAAATGTCACTCAGCCCTGAGCTGTCATCAGTTAATATTCCTCATAGAATTTGGGTGAGGAGAATTGATGCGGTGGTACAGGCAGGACTTTGTTCATATTGAAGAGGGGATATTAATGATATATCATGGTAGCCCCTCTAAGATTGCTAATCAGTTTCAGCTGGCAGTTATCATGTTTACAAATGAAATCAGCAGTACCATGTCTTCCAATGCTTCAAGAAAACCCTGCAGTTCAAATTAATGAGTTCACTCTATATGTCTTAAATCTTTACTTATATATTAGATGTTAAAGCACCTACATGATACACATCTGACCTCAGCACTCCCGGTTTTCTAATTTAGGTTTAATTTAATCATTCACAGATAAGAACAATAAGTTTTTCAGAATAAAATAAAAAAATAAACCTCAAATTAAGCTTTGATTTCCTTGATTCCAACACACAGATTTCTATTCTTTTCTCTTCATCAATGAAAATAATGCATTTGCTTAAGCTATCACAGCACCGATATGGTCTGCAAAGGATCACTGCAAATAATATTTTACACATTACATTTTATTTACAGGCTATCCCAAGGGAAAAAAAAAAACTTAATATTAGTGTTTCCTTGGAGAAAGTGCTTCAATAGGCATAAGTGCTGGCCTCCTGATTAGCATATCAGAGATTATGAGTCTCTCTTGGGATTCAAAAGATTACAATAGATTGTGAAAGTCAGATTGTAAAGTACATTGTAGAATCAGAACACAAATATAATAGCTTGTTCTTATTCTCTTTTGCTTAATGCTAACTAGGTGCTATCAAATTTCACAAATATTTTTCATGAATTTTCAATATCTTATACAGGCAATTGTTGGGTTTCCTCCTTTTCAGAAGAGTGAAGAAGTCAGAATTTCAGGGAATTTGTAGAAGATCTTGGAAGGTTTTAAATAAGAGAGGAAGAGAACCCCCTTTCCCTCAGAATTCTGACTTGTACTTATTGTAAACAGCAAAGTCCCAGGGAAAAGAAGCTATTAGGCTATGAATTACTGTTTATGAGCAGTGATGGTGAGTAATATCATATGCAGCATTTTATGTCTATGCTAATTTTCCATCTTCATTTCTTGATTCTTTTCTTTAGAGATATGCATTGTGTCCTTTCTTGTAATAAAAAAAGTACAAAATCCATTTTGTACTTACCTCTCATCTTATTGCCCATTTTGAGGTTGCCAAGTATCTTGAAAGAGCACTATAGTCTAGTGTCTCTCAAATTTTAAGTGCCTTTATATCACCAGAGGCTCTCTCTAAAGTGTGCATTTGCATTAAATGTTTGTGGTGGGCTAACTTTTCACATTTCTCAGACTTCCTCGTGATAATGATACCACTGGCTTATAGTACATTTAGAGTAGGAAAAATTCAAAATATGTTTTATGAAATCCCTACTACTTACTTTAGATTGACTGCGTTTGTCTTCCAGAATTCATATGCTTCATTCCTAATACTTAGTGCGATGATACTTGGAAATAACGTCTTTGAGATGTAAATAGGTTTTGATTAGTTTGTGAGGGAATGGATCCCTGATGATGGAATGGATACATGTATAGAAAGCGGAGAAGGAGAGATCCCTCCTATCTTGGATGAAACAACAGGAAGATGGTCATTTACAAACAAAAGAACAATGAATCTGTCAGCACCTTAGTTTTGGAGCTTCCATTCTCCAGCACTGTAAAAAACAAATGTCTGTTAATTCACCTAATATAAGGGATGTAGTATAATAGCCTGAATTGAAGTCAGTTTGCTTAATTACTGTACATTCTTTCCCATTTTCTGTTTCTCAGTTCTTTGCATTACATGTTTATGCTGTACACTAGCTGTACACTGAATATACCACTGCATCACCAGCTTGTCATTATCTTTATCACAGCTACCTGCTCTGTTCAACTCATGACAATGATTGGCATACTCTAGATCTTATAACTCATTTCTCTCTTGCTTTCTGTTCCTCTGCATCACTGAGGTTATTTTATATTTTTCTTTTTGAAATCCCTCAGTTTCTTAATTTTTTTACAATTGCATGAAAGCATTGTCCAAACTTCATCTTTCTTTCTCTAATTTGCTCACTAAACTCCCTTTGTTTTCTCAACTATCCCTAATTCATTTCTGTTTCAAATCTTAGAGCAGATACGATTTCTTAAGTAGTTGTTGTTTTTCATGACCTTGACAGTTTTGAGGATTACTAATCAGGAATCTTGTATAAAATCAGTCAAAAGTATATTCTAAAGTTTTTCTCAGGGTTAGACTAATGCCTGTGTTTGGGGAGGAAGACCTAAAATGCCGTTCTCATCATATCAAAGTTGCATCTTTTCACTATGACAATTGCTACTGAAGTTATCAATATGGATGGTAGAATTTTCCAGTTTCTCTAATGTAAAATTATTTTCCCTTCCCCCCATACAATCTCTGCTTTTTGAAAGAATGTGACTTTGTATAATCTACACTTAGAATGGTAGTTATGTTCTTCCCCCTTTTAGGAGTGAGTATATTTGTATAATATTTGTATTTTTATCATGTAGAAGATTTAAAGTGCCTTTGAGTGAACAAGAAGAGAATAAATTTCATTAAGACCTGACTTACATTAGGAGCATATTAACATTAGGAAAGTATCTCATGTTATTAAAGTTCTGTTATGACAGAAGAAGTGAAAATTAAGGACTTAGCTATCCTACTGTGATTGTGATATGAATTACCTAAAAGCAATTTTATGTTTCACAACTGTAGAAGGAAATTGAAATAAGGATAATCACTGAGCTTTTATGGACACTATGCTTTAGTAGCTGTAAGTATCAACTTTAAATACAAGTAAAATTGCTTATTTTTAAGGACTAATGCTTTGGGTGTTTGAAATAAGGGAAAAATCAACTTAGTAGTAGCTATATATTTTCCTTCAAATTTTTAATTTTCAGGTACTATTGAACATGTGGTCTCCAGTGAAATAAATGCTATATATGACATATTCTGCAAATCATACTTTTTACTTAAAAAAGCTAATAAGACATTTGTTTCTCCTGATGACATTTCTAACAGATTTGCCATTGGGATTACACCAAAATGACTTGTAGGCCATTTCAGGAATGGTTTGGGGAACCTATTTTAAACTATAGTCAATATATAGGTGCATTCTTCCTCAAATTTAATTCTTGAGTTCAGCATGGGTCATTGTGGGAGGCATAGGTTGAAAATAATTTGGATCCAACTCCATTGGTTTTTCTGCAAGAGAGCACACCATAACCTCTTTCTCAATTTTTTTTTGTTATCCATTTTAAAGTGAAAATGGAAATTTCATAAATATGACAAAGCATAAAATTATAACATCTGTTTCAAAATGTAGCTCATATCTTTTGACAGTTCTAAAGCATTTCTGCTTTAACTATAACAGTTCCCTGCTTTGTTGTCACATTTGTGATTAAGATGAATAGACATAGGATTATATGTGTTTTAAGAATATGTACCCTTTTCCCTTCTACCTTTCTTTCCTTCCCATCTTCCCTTCCTCTTTTCCTTCTTTTTTGAAAGAATAGAATGATGTCCAGGGAAACAAAAAGTTCACTATTATGGTAACTTTAACAGTACTAGCATTTTTTAAAAAAAAATTAAAATACTTTATATATGAATTTCACATTTCTGTGATCTCTGGGGTTCACCCCATTACTAGCATTTTAAAAACAGGTTGCAATTCTTGGTCTCTAGAATTTATAATTACCTTTCACAAAATATTCCCAGTAGTCATTACATTTTCATAAATAATTAATTGATCTTGGGTTCAAATACATGAAACAAAAATGTTGCTATAAAGAAAATCCTCTGATACACTACCATCATCAGTTCAGAAACAAATAAAATTATCTGTTTTGGTCAGAAGTATCATTCCTGCAAACTTGTGATCTGTATCTCAATTTCCTACCCAGAAAGATAATCATTATTTTGACTTTTTAGTAGTTATTATTTCTTTGATTGCATTCTTAAATACTATGATATAATTTTGTTTGTTGTTTGAGGATTCAATAAGTAGAATAATGTATAGTATTGTATTTTTAACTGTTTTACTTGTTCAAAATTGTGAACTTGATCTATGATATGACCTTTTTTGTTTTGCATTGACTTTCATGACTACCTAGTAGATAAAATTCTTTTTCCATTATATTTATAATATTTCTAATTTGAGTTACTACAAGCAATAATATGGACATCATTACATTATTTCCACATCTCTTTTGTAATATGCATGCTATCGTGAGTATACTGTCATACTGAGTTATAGCAATGCAATTTAAGTCATTGGGTTACATGAACACATCTTTTTTTTTTTCTTTTTTGAGACTAGGTCTCGCTATTTTTGCCAGTGGAAGTGCAGGCTTTCGTTGCCCAGGGTACCACAGACTCAAGCAATCCCCACCCTCAGCTTCCCAGGTAGCTGAGATTACAGGCTCACGCCACCACACCCAACTATTTTTTTTTGGAGCTAGGTCTCGCCATGGGCCCCAGGCAGGACTCGAACCACGATCCCTAGTCCTGGCTGCTTCATAGGCTGAAACTTGCAGGCACGAACTACTGTGCCCGGCCCCATGAACACATCTTGAGTGGATAATTCCAAAGTTTTCCTTTTCCAACAGTTAGCATAGAAGTTTATACTACCACAAAGCAGCACATGATAAGTTTTATGGCTGCTCATTCTTGTAAATACCTTTACTTTTGACTAAATTGGGTATTATGTGGAGGCATTTCAGAAAGCTTTTCATTTTCTCGTGGCAGCTTGAATATGTTCTTTTGTAGCATGGCTATTCTCATCTCCTGCCCAAGGTATTTCAACCCATCTTCACAGGATTTACCCACTTTTTAAGTTAGTCTAGTCCAGTGACTCCCTGCCAACCTGCTTAGTCAATTTCCTTTTAAGCTTTAACATCATGAATCACCATCTACCCCAGGGAGAAACAGACCTCGACCCCTGCCCTATTTTCTGGTAATCAGTTAGTCCATTTATGCCTTGGTTTCTACTTTGCTTTATTTTGTTGTTTTGTTTTGCTTGTACATCTTTTTTAGTTATCCTCAGTGGGAATGTTGGACACAATTACATAGCCATTCCAGTTTGTGATAACAGTAACTCAGTATCTCTTACTTCCTAAAAGTTAATTGCACAACTATTTTTGAGATGTTGTTATCTATATAACATTGTGTCAAGTGCTAGAGATTAATATGAATAATCCTTTATATTATTAATGTAGAGCTATTAAACAATATGGATAAAATGCAATCATTTTATCCATATTAAGCATTAATTATTTTTTAGATATTAAGCATTATTTTTGTGATAGAATTGAATAGATTATATTAAAAACGTAACCACCTGTTATAGCAATGAAATATAGTCTAAATTTTTAAAGGGTTATTCTGGATATTAGTCTATAAAGGGTAACGGGAAGAGCAGGGATACCACTCAGGATACATTTGGATAAACAGGAGAAAGATATTGCTTTTTACTGGAATGGTAGTGATGGAAAAACAAAGTCTTGGAAAAAAAATATATAAACACGTATGTCTAGGTATATAGATTACTTGTATATTTAAAATATAGTTTCATAGTCTACTAATACTGTTACATGTTTTAAGCATATATTATTATTTTACCCCTCTTTATTTTATAAATATATATGTGATAGAGTTTGAATGTGGAGTTTAATAGCTGAAATTTTATATGAGAGGAAGAAAAGAATCAGGAATATATGCACCATATACAACTTGAGCAACTAGAAAAATATACCTGACATTTATTGAGATAGAAGACACAGGTGAATTAGAAATTCTGTATAAAAATATCAGGTGACCTTTTCACAGTAGATTCACATTGAGACATACAAGACAGCTGGATATATTATTCTAGAGTTTGGAATAAACTTAAAAACTAAGAAATTGGATAAAATCACTCAGAAGTTAAACAAAAAGGAATGAGCATATACGGGGACCAAGCAGAGGGCATTCTGGCACCTAAATCTCAAGGTTATGACGTTAGAACAGAAAAGACCCTGAGAACTATTAGACAGTGAAGGCAGAGAAAACAAAATGGTGGAAATTGAAAATATGAAGATATTAATCGTGTTCTTAGTTATGAAGAAGATAGAATATGATGGAAGTGAGAAGATAAGAAGAACAAAAGTCAGTGGGCTGAGAAATGAACATACTGAATATATAATGTATATAGATATTAAAATCACGAAAGAATTATGAGAATTATGTCAAAACAACTGTGGTGCAAGAGCTAAAATCTTCACCAAATTTATTCAACATTGCAACTAGAAGTTGTGGCGATATCAGATTAGATTGAAAGTCAATTTTTTTTGACATGTGTTAGGAGAATCTCAGTTTGTACAACAATGTAAAATAGTATGTGTATGTGTGTAGTCAATAAGAGAGTATATATAAGAAAAAAGGGAGAAGCTATTAAAAATAATAGATTTGAAATCAACAATGAGGAGCAGAAATGATTATCCAACCTCTATGTCTGTGGTCTGACTTATGAGGAGTGGGTTTAACCAAATGTCTGAGAATGTTTCCAGGTAAACAATATCTTTAAGGGAGAGTCAGTTTTGTCAGAATGAGAATGTGAAAGTAAGATTTATGTAAAGTAATGAAGATATAAAAGTTTGGACTTGTCTCTTATTCCAGACAGTGCATTGAAAAAATTCAAAGATGGAAAATAGGGGCATATGAGGTCAGGAAAGAGAATATTCAGAAACTTGGAATAAGTTCTGGTAAAAACATCACTGAATGACATAAACAGATATAGAAACATTTCACCATTTCCCAATATTCTGAAGTAATTTCCACTTGAAAAGTATTTTGACATTTTGCAACTAAATAACTTCAGTCTCCTCTTGCTCATGTAGTGTTTTTTGACTCCAAATTGCCTAGCTATATTCTTTTTCTTTTTCTTTCTCTGTAAAATACTTACAATTAACCCTATTCTTTTGGGTGTATCATATGTTTATCTACTCATTCAAATTTCTGAATATTTACTATGTGTCAGGGAGAATGTGAGGATGTTACAGTTTCTGCAGTTGACTTGAGTAATTGTGCTTGCTTGTATAGTCTTTCCATTTGTACTGTGCATTCTGGAATAGTAAAGATCATAACTTGTACTCTTTATAGCCCATTTATTAACCCTTATTGTTATAGTCTTATAATGACATAAAAATGAATTAATAATTTCTAGACATCTTTTGAAATTTTTTCATAAATTGCAAATCAGTCATTTTGTTTTTCATCAGCAACCTAGAGTTGTTTTACTGCTAATAAGGGAAAATGTTTATGTTTCAATTTACAAAAGATCATTATTATTATCTCGAATAAAAGGCTTAAGGAAAATGATAATAACAAAGGCACTGGAATAAGTTTTAAAAACTTGATTCAAGAAAAAAGTAGGAATGCTGTGCGCCATTTGCATTTCAAAAGAATCTTGCTGGATGAGATAAAGGAAAACCTCTCTCATTAATGGCCCCTGGGAAAACCTAGGAGAGCTATCTGGAATGGCCTTTTGATGTAAGCAAATGGCACGCCTGGTTTTTCCTTATCAATGTGAAGATCTTCCCAGGATTAGAGACCACCTTCTACATCCTCAGATTTACACCTTGTTTAGAAAGCTAATTGTTTCTCAGGATGGCTTATCTTTCATGGAATTCGCCAGACCTTCACCAGGCCCTGCCAGGCCTTCAACCTGTGTCTATAAATACCTCTCCATTTTTGTTAATAAATTGTCTCACGGTTCATACTTCCATTTGACCCCCGGCTGTGGCTGGGCCATCTCTCCTCGTCGTTTCATTTCTCGTATCCTACGCGGCCGTCAACATCGGAAAAAAATCAAGGCCAAAAATATGATTCTTGTTCAAAGAAGTAGACTGTCAAGAATAGACTGAAAAGAAAAGATTGAATCATTGTTCATATCAGTATTTACTAATTTCTTCTTTAACTATTAACTGATGAATCGATCAATCTTTCAGAGTAAGTTTGAATAAAGATGTCTTGAAAAATATGAGAACTTTACATTTGCGTGTGACTTCATGGATAACTTTTTTCAAATATAAAACAGGGGGGAAATGGTAGTTATATTTCTAACAAATAAAATGTTTACCACATATAATTTAACACTAATGGTTAATTCTCTTGAAATTTGTTTTCTTAAAAGTAGAGTAGTGAGACAAAAACTACTTGTGTTTCTCTTTAGAATGTATTGATATTGTTTAGAATTTATTTATGTCTTATTTTTTATTTTAGAATAACTCAAGCACATAACTAAATCAAATGAGGAAGGAGAAAAGGAAGTCCTCTCAGCAATAGAAAATGAGGATAACAAAAGATAAATGGAGATGATGAATTATAGCAGGATTATATATATCATGTATGTTTTTAAATATATTTACTGCCTTCTTGATAGTGTGATAGAACATATGTTCCAGAGAAAAGCTCAAGGAGTGCCACCTAAAGTTTCAAAACCATAGTTTGAGTATAATCACTACTGAAGAGTCATCAAAGTCAACTAACTTACTGTCCCACTGACAAGTATGATAAAGACTAGGAATGTGTGAACAAAAGGTAAATAAGTAAGGATAATGAACACCATGGATGTGATATCTCTGACATCCAGATGTCATGAAAGAGGAAATTTAGTTCACAGGACAATGAGTAGATATGAGCTTCCCTGCTATTTTTGAAACATTTGACCTCTGATTATTCTCCAGTGAGCCACAAAATTGCAATAGCAACATAGCACTTGTATTAATAACTTGCATAATTTCCAGTACTTGAAATGTAATGTACTTTGAGGTAAATCATCATATTTTAGTCTATGTACTTCCTGTAAATATGTTTTCAAAAAAGGAAAGTGATCCTTTTAACTATGAAAAGATTGCTTGAGGTCATTCAACTTTTGCATATTTCAGGTTTGAACCAAAGTGTTAAACTTTCATCTCCCACATTACGTGGTAATTGCTAGTATGACCTGGCATGACTCAGGTTGGTATCTGCTTCAGACTTCAAAACATGTAGAAACTAGTTTGTCATAATTATACCCTATCAAATTCAGGAAATTACCCAAAGGAAATAAATCTTAAACAAACATACATAAATTAATGATTTTCTAGTTGTGAGTCTCATATCTTAAAGATTTTTTAAGATTGATATTTTTATCCATATTTTGTAACTTATTTTAAAGGTACCAACTACTGAGTGGACATATTAGGTAGCTATAACTCATCATTACGGTGTGAATATTATATCCAGAAAAAATAGCTTAGATACGAAATATCAGATCTCATCCACTTATTTCTATAAGTGATATAAAATATCCTACGATGAATAAAGAATTTTTAAGGTTAAAATTTCAATTATACCTGTGGTTGTGGCTCTCTTTACAGGTTACCTTACAAAATACTGTAAGCTTAAAATAATGAAGAACGTTGGCAAGTCTATCTGTCCTATAAACAGGCTCCACAATTGTAATTGATATTTCTCACCATGTTTATCTTCAGAAATGAGATTGGTGAATAAGCTGAATCATTGAATATAATCTATTGATCTTAATGTTCCAATGAATGTTTCCTTCAAATTATTTAAAGCTACATTAGACACCTTGGAATGTAGTCACTGTCCTAATTTATGACCTCTGGTTTGGGTGTGAAGTAGCAAACTAGGTAGTTACAAACAAAACAACAACAACAACAAAATTTAGAGTAATCCTCCCAAAGCCTCTAGTATGTAGACCTTTAAAATGCTAAAAGTACTCAGGGAATCAAAGTTGGTACTTTATGGAATGTTTAGAGCCATACATAAATATTTTAGTGAAGTGAGCTGTTCAGTCATCTAAAGTTTATGACTTGTTTCAAAACCATTTATCTAGTCAGGAGGTAGTCTTAAACTATAATTTCATATTTCTGTTCTAGAATTGCGATGACAAGTATTAAAGTGATCCTCAGTTTGAAGAGTTCTGTATAGCTATGAGAGTTAAAGAAGTGGGCACTGTTGGAGGTGATTAATAAAGCCAATGTAAAGCAATCACAATATAAACATGAGCTTTACTGAAGGATAATCATTTAATGTTTAGCAATCTCAAGATTATATGCTTTTAAGTATTTTCCTCCATGACCCAATATAGACCTTTTCTGAAACCTCATGAAAAAAGAAAGAAGGCAATAAATATTAATAGAGCTGTTTACATGGTTCTGTTGCTGAATTTATGCTTGCAATAACACAGGTACACTCTCCAAATTGCTAGCAAAGAGAAGAAATGGGTTTTATTAATGTCTACAATTTCAGAGCACAGCTCTAGATCTTACTCAGAGAATTATTGCTTAAAATCAGTGAAATGTATAAGACTTTTTCTTTAGTTTCTGTATTACACTTGACTTCTATTGCCATTTCATTTTCAAAATTTCAAGGTTAAGTAACTAGCTCATTCATGGTGTAATATGATAAAAATTAAATTACATTAAAAAGTAAAATTTGTACTAAAGTCTTATATAATGCTAAACTATCAATGTGATTATATGCTAGTGTAACAATGAAGGCTTATTTAAATTGAAGTTATCTTCTTCATTTCCTCAAATGTGCTTTTTATTAAAGTTAACTTCCTTTTTTATATGTATGCTACTTTTAATAGAAATAACCTTGGTTTACAAAATTGTATGTGATTCAGAGGTATAGGTGACATTTCTAAAGAAATATTTCACTATGCCACCACCACCACCAGATCACTCATAATCCTCTAGTAAATTCCAGTGAACTTTCTCATCTTTGCTCCTTACCTCGCATTACCCCTCTACTCAATTCTACAGTCAGATTTCTACAGTTTGTTTTGACATGGCTTGATCTATTCCTTTGTTTTGTTTCTTTGTAGTCCACATGTGATTTAAATCATTTCATATTGTCTTTCTTTTTCTGATTGCTTTGTTTAGCATAATAACCTCCAGATCCTCCATGTTATTGTGAGTGTAAAATTTCATGCATTCATTTATTTTTTAATCTGAGTGGTACTGCATTTTGCTTATATATCGTATCTTCTTAACTTGTTTTTGGGAATTGAGATTGCTTTCAATAACTTAACTGTAGGACACAGTGCTTCAAGAAACATAGGAGTGCATAGATCTCTTCAAAAGAATGTTTCACATTCTTCTGGTGTATACCCAGGAATGAATTGTTAAATCAAGTGGTAGACTTATTTTTAATATTTTGAAAAGCTTCTACACTTTTTCCCATTATGTAGTTTGATCAGTCTACATTCCCATAGAGCACATGTAGAGCACATGATTTCTATTTTTCTCTACATCCTAGACAGTGCTTGTTTCTGGATTTTTGACTTTGGCCTACAATGAGCCTTATTGACTCTATTGTTTCCACAAAATAATGTCTAGTGTTAAAATAGATGTTTAATAAATACTTCTGAATGAAAGAATGTATAGCTATAAAAATTAAAATACAATCTAAGTTAATAACATGTGGAAATATAAAACTATACGTATTTCATATTCTCATTAAAATACATTAAGATGGCCCTGGTGGCTCATGCCTGTAGGTGGCAGCCTAGGAAGCCACGGCCAAGGCCAGGGATCCTGGTTCGAGTCCCACCAGGGACACGTAGTGAGACCTAGTCCCCAAAAAATAGCTGAGCTGAGGCTGAGTATTGTTTGAGTCTGTGGTACCCTGGGCAATGTGAACCTGTGGTTTCACTGGCAAAAAATAGCAAAACCTAGTCTCAAGAAAAAAAAAAAAAAAAAGATACATTAAGACACAATATACCGAACACATGTGTAAAATCAAACTTACTGTTTTACTACACAATAATTTTATCCCTATAAATTGCCTACTCCAATGAATTTAATTATATATTTCCTACTACTCTTGCTAAAATTTCAGTGACACATTTACTCCATATCATTGTCCTGGACACTTTAAGGGTCTACCTGTGAAACCTTTTTTTTTTCCCCATTTCACCATGCAGTTTTCAATCCCATTGCCACTGTTCTTATTTGCATAGTTAAGATATTTTTGACAAATATAGAACATTTTATCTGATCTTCCTTTTTAACTTCATTGCCCTTACTTTATAGTAGTTAAAAGTTGTATCTACCTATACCAAGTTATTCTGAATCTAAAGATATGAAACAAGATCATGGACAGAAAAAAATAGTACAAAAGTTTTTTATTTATTTCACATAGAAAAAGTCCAGTAGTAGGATATAGAACATTGTGATTTTGTAAAATTAGATTCTTTCCTTTATTGCTCTTCTATCATCACTTACAAATGTTCTCATGATCCAAAATGGCTACTCGACTAATTTCAATATGACTACATTCAAGCCAAAAGACACATTTAAAATAGCAAATAAAATAAAGATAGACATAAACAGCTAGTACTGTAACAAACTTTATAGAGACAATAACCAAGACAAAGAGATACCCAACAAAATGGGAAAATAATTACACTCTATTCAAGTGATAAAGGTTTGATATTGAGTCACAAAAATTCACACAACTCAACAAAAAACAAAGCAAACAGTCCAGTCAAAATATAGGTAAAAGAGCTTAAAAGATAGTTAACCAAAGAAAAAATACAAATGGCCAATAGGCATATGAAAAGTTGTTCAACATCACTTATAATCATGGAAATTCAAAGAAAACCCAAAATAAAATACCACCTTACACCAGTAAGAATGGTCCATATAAAAACAAACAAAAACAGGTAACAACAAGTGCTGTTGAAGATGTGGAGAAAAAGGAACACATTTACATTGCTGATAGTAATGCAAACTGGTTCAGTCACTATAGAAAGCTCTGTGGAGGACTCTCAAACTACTGAAAATGGAACTACCATTTGATTCAGCAATTCCACCACATGGAATCTAGCCAAAGAGAATCTGTATCCCTATGCTTACTGCAACACTGTTTACAATAGCTCAGGATATGGAAACCAGCCAATTGTCCCAAAACAGACAAATAGATCAAAGAGTTGTATTATATTTACTCCATGGAATATTATTGAGTAATAAAAAAGGTAAGCTTATGTCATTTGCAGCAACAGTGATGGAGCTAGAAGGAATTATACTGAAGAAAATAAAGTCAGAAAGAAATAGAAAAATATTGGATGGTCTCACTTATATGTGAGATACAAGGAAAACAAGCAACATTATAAGAAAAAGTTAAAATTAATGAACTAAAATATACAGCAAGGGAGGAGAAGGGAGGGTGAAATCAGGGGAAGGATGAACACAAGGGATTAAGATGACAGTTTATCACAGGTGACATCGTGGGAGAATCTCGGGGTATGCTATGTCTGTGTATATGTGTGTGTATATAATATCAATAGAAAACAGAAGATAAGGATGAGTGTACTCCTTGGAAGGATATTTTTTATAAATCACAAATATTTCTGAAAAATTGCAGGTCAGAATATGATTTACTCCACAGAAAGCCAGGAAACGAACATACAGAATTAAGTGATAAAAGTTATCATCTTTAAGACTAAAACATACCCTGTAAATTTAATGTTAATATTCATGCATTTAGATAATGAAACAAACATTCTTGGAGATGTTAATTATTCTTCAACTCATAGTTTCCAGCTAGAATTTGTGCTTTCATCTTTTTCTCTGCCTCTCCTTGAACTCTTATTTTGATCCTTTGTGGGAGGATCTGGCTCTTCAGTATTTAGCTGCTCAATGAGAGCTTGATGAATGGGTGAATCATTGCTCAAATGTGATGGAGGAGAGTTTCATTGTATTCAAGACCCTGGTAGTTCTAGCCTAACATCAAGGAATACTTAGTGTTCAGAATGAATACCTACCTCTTTACTAATGAAAACACTATAGTGAAAATAAAACATTTAATATGCTAAATCTCCCAATGGCCCAGTCAGAAACCAAATATAGGAGTAAATAAGGGAGAAAGAGTTGGTAGGAAAAACCTTATTGTACTTTCTAACAGAGGTTTATTCATGAGATCTCTATCTTTAATTGATGCAGATTTTGAGTTTGAGATTTTAAAAAAGGAAGAACTATTTTAAGATTAAATGAGTGACCATCAATGATTGAATTTCATAGTGCAACTACATTAGTTACCTATGCTACTCAGCACACCAGTATTCCTGTTTGACCACTAATTATAGTATCATTCAGTTGTAGCAAAATTTCATATAAATAAGCTATGTTAAGAATTTTCCAGTTTCCTATTTTGTCCAGTCTGCCAAAGTGCTAGTGAATACCACTCTGTTTATCTAAAAGGATACAGTCTTTTATTCTTCACTCACTGTTCACTTTCCTTGTCCAGGAGGAGTAATGTTTTTCTGACTTATAGCCAGGTTTATTATTTAAAAGACATAGATAACTGGCAACATTTAAGTGCACAGGTAATTAAACAGCATGGTTGAATACCCATGTTGCTTAATTTACTAGAAGCCATTAATATACAGCACTAATTTAATTGGCTGTATTTTAAAATTATAAATTAGTGGCATTTAAAACACTTATTTCAATTTTTCTTTAAATCATTCATTTACTTGTATATTTTACTTCATATCAAGTTGGTAGTACAGTAGTGATATTTGTAGTCTGATAATCAAATTATATGTGTGCTTAATTGATTTATAAATTCTACTAATTTTTCAACAAATATTTATTGATGAGGGAAGAATTCTATCATGTTTTGAAACTACCTTTTGCAAGATAATGTATATAGGTTTAAAAAATAAGAAAGGCAATTTCCTATTAATAGCTAGACTTTTGGATGAAGACTTAATTATAGAAATAATAAACTATGGTCAACATACTAAGTAGAAATAAATAAATTATTTTAATATATTTCCAAAGAAACACAGATATACAAGTATTTCCTGATAGTTAATAGCAGTTTCAGCAAAGAAATAAACTTTGAGTTGGTACTAAGCTTAGTAAATGTTTATCACATGGAGGATTGTGACATTCCACTTAAAAAGTTCTTAAAGGTGAGCCTGTGATGCACTGGATACTTATGAAAGATATCAAATGTAACCAGAATGCAGAATATGTGTCAGTAAAATAGACATTATCTAGACCGCAGAATAATTCACTTTATAGCCAGTTTTGCCATCTATACTAGCAAAGAGAACTATAAAGTGCTTAAATGTTACACACGGAATGCTGTTACTATTATATAAAGCCTTGATCCATTTCCTTTTCAATGTGCCTACATTATTTGTCCACAGTCATTATTGTTCTCAACAGTGGTTGTTACATTGTTGTCTTTTCACCATGTCTAATGCTCCATGTCTCCCCTGGTTTCCAACCTTTCCAAGACCTCAATCCCAGATTGGGATTCCTTCCTGTCTTTACTGAATGGTACTCCTTTGGCTAACAACAAAGTCTGCCCTATAAGCAGACTAGAGAAATTCTCTGAAATTAAATTAATTCTTTACACTTTACAATCCTTCTTAGCAGAAAATGAATGTAGGATTTGAAGCAAACTTGCCTGAGGTAGTCAGCATTAAGATCAAAATTACTTCTTAAAATCGACTCAAATAATCCTCTCCAAATAGGACATGTCCTTTTGATCTCAATTGCTAGTCCTGTATTTTCAACCTCTATTTTCACTTTCAACTTGAACAATTCTTGCTTTTATCAAACTGCTATCTATTCCTACTATTAAAAATGCAAACCTTTTAATGAATATTTCTCTTTATTTCTTAATGAATATTCCTCTTTCATTCTTATTTAGCTGTGTGACATCATTAGTAGGCAAAACTTAGAGCTATTCCATCTGTGCTTCTAATGGTCTTGTCAACTGGAAAATATTGGAGTATAATTTGGAATCAAATATAACAGATTGAATAAAAACTTTAACTGTTTCTTTGTGATTCTGTAAAAGTCATTTAACTATCGATTTTTTTTCACCTGTAGAAAGTAGATAATGATTTAACCTTGTAACACTTCAGTGAATATTTATTTAAATTTTTTCTTAGCACAGCATTAGCCATTGGTAGAAAATAAAAAATAAAATTCCATGTCCTGAAAAATTATGATTATTCTTGTATGTCCCCCCACTGATATACAAAAAAAAGATCACTCTTAAACTTTCCCATTAAAAAATCTGTAAAATTTAATAGCTAAAATATGGCCTTTTTTATGTCAGTCAGGGTTCTGACAGAAACATAAAAGCAACACTATGCATCTCAAGAAAAAATTTTGATAGTAGGAACTATAGGGGGGGAAGTATGGACTATTAAAGGAGTATAAAACAATATTGGGGTTATAACAGAAGGAAGCAGTTAGTATACTTCAGTGAATAATTTATAATTAGCA
Organism: Uropsilus gracilis; assembly: GCA_004024945.1. Classification (NCBI taxonomy): domain Eukaryota; kingdom Metazoa; phylum Chordata; class Mammalia; order Eulipotyphla; family Talpidae; genus Uropsilus; species Uropsilus gracilis. Next base: position 4,808 of record PVHY01001837.1, on the reverse strand, counting down.
AGGCCCTTAGGAGAAAAGGCCCAATGGAGTCATAAAACAAATCTTTGAGAAAGGATCTTACCAACTGTTTCTGCTACTGCTTCACAGGCTGTGTAGTGGTGTTTTTGTTTGTTTTCCCTTATACCCTAATGAAGGGAAATTCAAATAATTATTTTTTTTCCCTTAACTTCTAATTAGACCTGTTACATGTTACTAGCAGCACAGGACTGAAGGCTTCTTGAAAGACCTAAGCATGAAGCTTATAGTTCAAGTTTCCTTGTGTGACTCTAACGGGCTGATTAAAACAGTTTTTATATGGCAGCCTTGATTCAAGAGGACAACAGTGGGAGACAGATTTCTCTGCTATAGTAAATATTATCAATTTTTCTAAGGAATAAATGAATGTTCTGAAGAGTCCCTGGGATTGAGTGTCCTTGAAAGAGTCTTCCAAATAAATATGTGATGAATCTATTAGGCAAATTACTACACTAAGTTTATTGTGGTGGTTATTTCACAGAACATGCACACATTGGGTCATATGTTATACCTAAAACAAATGTAATCTTATAAGTCAATCACTTCTCAATAAAATAAATGCACTGAAAAAAAGACAAATAAATAAGTAATTATGAGAGAGAAGTAGTACTTGTAATAATTCAGATGCAATGAATAAAGTATGTTTTTCATTGATTTGGAAGAGAACGTTGTGCTTTTATTTCAGGCATCTTGGCATTTATAATAATTTGGAAAAAGCAGGCATCTTGGCATTTATAATAATTTGGAAAAAGCAAATAAACAAAAAATGCTCCTTCTGCAAAGTACATGGGAAGTCAAGAGAAAATGTCACCAATATCTTTTATCCACAGAGCTAAAATTGGAGGGAACTAGAAGGGAACTGTAAGGTCAAAAGATAGGAGCTAAACTTCTAGCTGCAGCTGCCAATGAGGACATGTCCTAACTTGAAATGGATTGTGATAACATGGATGGGATGTGACCCCAGCTCTGGTAATCAACTAGAGATCAAGAGTGAGGGATAAGAATTATGTAAGAAAGGGTAAAGGGTACAGCTTTTAGCTTAAAAAAGCAGAAGGAGGTAATTTTTAAGGCAGAGATCGAGAAAGAAAATCAGTCCTAAAGAGAACTTACTAGAAATGTCTTTATGTGTTTAGGAGTAATAGGAATGAAAATGCAAATTTCAGGTCATAAAGATGATTTGAAGCAGTTGGAGTAACTGAATCTCCATAGAAGAGTGGAATGTATAGAGCTTTTGAGATGGATGAGAGAAAAAAGCAGAGGAGCAGAGAGGCTGGAGGCCTCAGAGTTGCTCCAGCCATGTGCTGGAGCAGGGCAGAGAACGGAGCCACACTGGTGGGCCTCCTCTCTGCTGTCTTTAGGAGCCTGGAGAACTTGTAACTTGTATAGGCTGATTTGGAAATTTGGTACTTGAGAACTTGGTTTAACTTTGAAGCTGTGAAGCTTGGAAATTGGAGACCTGAAGAGGTTTGCTGTGTTGCTGTTTTCATAATAAGTCATCTGAAGTGGGTGCTGCTGTTGTATCAAGTGAGTTTTGCTGATTCTGGGCCACTTTAGAGTTGCAACTGAAAGAGTGCCAGAGCTGTGCCTTTTTGAGAAGAAGTGACAGTGCCATCCTGGTTTTCTTATTGAATTTGAATCTCCTGCTTTGGAAGAAGGAGCTCCAATGTCATCTTGGCTTCTTCATTTGGTTTGAAGGTGGGGCAGCTGCCATTTTGTGTATGCACATGGCTGCAGCAGTCATATGGTCTTTGGACTAGAGACTGAACTGTGTAGTAAGATTACCAAAGGGCTTCCTTGTACCCCTCAGTGACTTTTGTTTGCTTTGCCCTTCTAATAAGTAAATTTGTTTTTGCCTCCCTGTTAAATTTTATGTGGTCTTGCTATAGCATGAGTGGGCTGGGAAGAACCTCATGTGCAGCTGGCTTTAAAAGGTCAGCTGCCTCCCTTCATAAGTTTGGTTAAGCACATAGTTTTGCTTGATTTGTAACCTGATATCAGTTAACGACCCATTGAGTGGGAAAGAAGGATACTGGGGCCAGGAATGGAAAGATGACATAGTTTCTGAGAGGTTTTTCAAAGATGAAAATTTCATCTAGGAACCAATGTAGGCCTAGAGATGAGAAAAGAACTAGAACCAAGGCCACTAAGAAAGATTTGGGGGATTTTTTTTCATAGTGGTTTTGCAAGTAAACAATGAATCAGGCTTTCAACCTGAATTTCATGCTCCTTTCAAATTGACCCATTCCTCTCAAAGTATCCTTAATCATTAGTTTTTATTTTATAAATTTGAAGATCGGGGCTCAAAGATTTAATTAAGTGCCCAAAATTCAAGTCGGTAAAGAGGAAGATCACCAAAACTATTATTAAAGTCAAATCCAGATGCTATTTGCTCTTGTACCTGAAAGTTAAAAGCTATATTTACATTTGTAAATGATTCCTTTCAAATGATTATTTATCTATATAATATCTTCTACTTTCACTTTCCATTCTCTAAGTTTATTTCCTTAAAGAAACTTATTACTGACACTCTTACAGAATAAGTTTGCTGACCTCTGTTTGATCTTTTGGAGAGTAACAAAGAGATTATAAAGGTCTTCCAATCATAGATTTCACCTCTAAAACTAGGAAAACTAATAGAATAAAGCAAACTTTTTTTTTACTCTAGTATTTAAGCAAAGTAACCTCTGTATGTGAACTGCAAAATGTTGTAAAACATTAGTAAATATTATAAAAAACAAAATGTGAATACACCTGATAACAGACATTTAGAAATCTTTCTAGAATAATCTTTTGGAGTTGTTGGTTCTCAATAGTTTTGGAAAACTTAAAAATAGATAGCATATTTCATATCAAATAATGTGTCCAATTGATGACATGTTCCTGATTGAAATATCATCTCTACTAATTCATATAAGGATTTTGATCTAATTTGGTGAGTTATGTGCAAAATAGTTTTTATCTTTAGGAGTGGTAATTTCTATTTCATTTCATTTATTAAATGATTTTAGGATTTATACTAAATTCTAAGATATATCTGATGACTTTCCTGGTCCTTCATTTGTATTATTGGTAGACTTTTTTGGTAGAGTGAGAAAGGATTAAATTAATCACTGGGAGATGTTTAATATGTGGGGAAACAGGGTCAAGCAGTTGCTGCTGCTGCAAGGCCTAATAGCCAGGTCTGAAGGCCATTGGTGCCTGCGACCTGTGTGCCTCATCTGCACTGCTCAGATGAGCACTGGGCTGGAAGACCCAGTTCTGGCCATGATTTCCCTGAGGCCCCTGTGGATGTGATGGCCCAATTTTTGCATAGGCAGGTCTGGACAGGCAGGTCGGAGTCACGGTTTTCAGGTTTCAGACCCAGATCCCCTGTCAGGGATGGACCCCTGTCTGAGTCTGCACAGCCGCACTAATTCTCTGCCCCTAGGTCACGTCAGACTGGTGTCTGACTAAGCTGCAGTAGGAACTTCACTGACTCCAGTAAGTCTGGGAAAATAGGCAAATTTATTTAGAAGGACTGATAAAAGGCAGTTTATTAAGGAGAAAAGAAGATAAATTAAAACCCAGTGGGACTCCTAGGCCTACAGAACCAGGGAGGGGCAAGGAAGCCAAATAAATTCCCTATCTCAGTCCTCATTATTCTAAGGCTCTGTCAGTCTCTTTGTGCTTAGCTAAGGCCACTTTGCCTAAACTGCATCAATAGAAACAACTGCATCTTGTTTCCTAGTCTTTAGAGTTTGTTTCTTTCTTATGGAGTCCAGAGATGTCCTGTTCATCTTTTACTTCCCTTAGGCTAGGGAGTGTCTGGTTCATCCCCTTTGGGATTTGGCTTTCCCTCTCTCTGGACCTCCCTTATTCTTCTGAGGTTTTCTCTAAGCTATCCTGACTCTAGAAGCTATCCTTGCCCTGTGACTCACTGGGGTTTTACTTTAACACCATTTAGTGCTGTAAACAGATCAGGCTGATTGGAGCTTGACTGACATGATCCAGCAGCTATGATTGTTAACAGACCAATAGGTTTGAAAGCAGAGGATGTAAGCTGCTGTTTCAGAAGCCTTGAGAGTCTTTCTCATTGGGGCCCTCTCCTGCAAAGAGCTTTCATTGATGTCCTTGGTCCTCTGACACCTTTTTACAGGATTCAAACTGCAAACTGACCACTGTTCCCGCATCTAGCCTTGCCTCTGACAGCACAGTGGCAAGATGGCCATTGACCTGGGCCAGCAGACCATTGATCTGCTGTTGACATATCAACAGCTCTCTAAATGGGTGCTGACTCTAGTCTTGTCTCTGTTCAATGGCACCATCAGCACCACTGACCTGTGACCGGCACTGTTCACCTGTCTCAGACTATAGAGCTGTCCACCACTTTTGATGCCCTGGTACTACCTTCTGGTACTGTTGTGTCTGACACTGTCTGATCCAGCACCTAGAAATGACCGGAAATGACAGCACTGGTAGTGCTGTCAGCAACACCTATCCGGAGGTGTTGCTTGGGAGTGCCAGATGTTAGACCAGACAGTGCCATGGGCATCAGCACCAGAAGGCAGTAGCAATGGATCAGAAGTGGTGGGGACTCTTAGAGGTGGCCAGACACAGGTCAGCAGTGCCTGTCACAGCTAAGCAATGTTGGTCAACACCAGTCAGCAGGTGGTGGTGTTGGAGACACCTTTATTTTAGCCTCAGATAGTGGTTGTTATCCACCAACAGTAGACATATTTGAAGTCACACTGGGCAAGAGCAGCAGTTAAACTATAGTATGAAGTGCAGAATGCCATAGAGGCAGCATTCTTTGG